>JAVJIF010001089.1:0-64807 GCA_038442645.1 Agave tequilana
AGGCATAGCCTATGAATATGCAGTCCATAGTTTTTGCTCCCAAATTAGTCTTTTTAGGTAATGGAGCTAGCACTTTTGCAAGGCACCCCCACATTTTGAGGTAATGGTAGGAAGGTGTCCTTCCATGCCATAACTCGAATGGTATAAGACCAAGTTTCTTGTAGGATACTCTATTTAGAATATAATTTGCAGTTAATAGAGCTTCCCCCACAAGTTCTGCGGAGCTCCAGAACTTACGAGCATGGAATTAACCATCTCCTTCAAAGTTCTGTTCTTCCGTTCAGCAATTCCATTTTGCTGAGGAGTATATGGTGCTGTTGTTTGATGTATTATACCAAAACTAGCACATAACTCACTAAAATCATTTGATTCAATTCTCCGCCTCTATCGGATTTTAGAATCTTGATTTTCTTGTTGAGTTGATTCTCAACTTATATGTTGTAAACATATTTATTGCCTCATCCTTACTGTTAAAAGATACACATAACAGTATCTTGTACAGTCATCAATAAAAGTAATAAAATACTTTTTACCGCCTCTAGTTGGCATAAACTTCAAGTCACATAGATCGCTATGAATTAACCCTAAAGGTTCTGTATTTCGATCTATTGAGTGAAATGAATTTTTAGCTAACTTGGCCTCAACACAAACCTCACACTTGCGAATTTCTTCCAAGTTGAGTTTAGGAATATATCCCAGATTAAACAAGTTCTTTAAAGACTTGTAATTTACATGCCCTAATCTAGCATGCCACAAATTAGGAGACTCAAGCAAATAAACAGAAGAATTTCTTTTATTGATTAGCTTTGGGTACAAATACACGGACTTTTTATCAACCACTGCAACATTGGCTTTAAAAGTCCATCAACAAGATAGCCCTTTCCCACATACATCCCTCCCTTAGTAAGTACAAATTTGTCGGATTCAAATACAATTCTAAATCCTTTCTTACTAAGTATTGATCCGGAGTTCAGATTCTTGCGGATGTCTGGAACATGAAGGACATCGTTAAGAGTAAGCTCTTTCCCCGATGTCCACTTTAGAATGACCTTGCCCTTTCCTTCAACCTTTGAGGAAGCTGAATTCCCCATGAATAGTTGCTCATCTTGCTCTAGTATTTGATATTCTGAGAATAACATTTCTCAGAGCAGATGTGTCGAGTAGCCCCAGTGTCTACCCACCAATCCTTATTGTTGGTTGTCAGATTTACTTCTGACACCACAGCTGAAAGGCTTGGAGACTCATGGTCGGTCAAGTTTGCCTGTGGGTGGCTTTTCTTGTTCTTTTTGAGAAGGCTGTGACATTCATTCGCCTTATGCCCTTCTTTGTTGCAGATGTAGCAGGTTCCCTTGAAGCGCATGTTCTTGCCTTCTTGGACCTTGCCTTTGTACCCCTGGGAAGCTTCTTCCTCTTCAAGCTTTTGGAAGTAGACGCTTTCCCCTTTGAGTCCTTGATCACATTTGCTTTTGCTTCGTAGGAGTTCTTGCTGCTCCTTTTCTCGGACTTGCGGTTGTCCTCCTCTATACGAAGCCTCACAATGAGATCCTCCAACTTTAGCTCCTTTCGCTTATGCTTCAGGTAGTTCTTGAAGTCTCTCCACGCCGGGGAAGCTTCTCCACGATGGTTGCAACCTGAAAAGTTTCAGGAAGAATCATACCTTCGGCCTCTATCTCGTACAAGATAAGTTGGAACTCTTGCACCTGACTGATCACAGTCTTGCTATCCACCATTTTGTACTCCAGAAATCGTCCAACGACGAACTTCTTGGTACCAGCATCTTCAGTCTTGTATTTCTTGTCAAGACTGGCCCATAATTTCTTTGCCGTAGTGATTGGACTGTAGACGTTATAAAGAGAGTCATCCAGTCCATTAAGAACATAATTTCGGCAAAGGAAATCACCTTGTGTCCAAGCATCGACTGCAAGGACTGAGTCCCGATCAGTTCCGGGTTCTGGTGGATCCTCCTGCAGGAATTTGGCCAGATGTAGAGTGGTCAAGTAGAAGAGCATCTTCTGTTGCCACCTCTTGAACTCTGTGTCATCAAACTTTCCTGGCTTCTCCGCTTCGGGTAGGAAGTGGAGTAGGCATCAAACCTTGGAGCGGTATGTTTGTTGCCTTGCTGGAGGTATCTTGATTTGTCTCAGACATTTTTTCTGCAAGTTCAAGCAGAACAGAAGTGAGAAACAATAATTGTCTTAAGAATGTTGGGTATTCTGCTTAACAAGAATCAATCTGACAACTAATCAAGATCACTGAGATATCAACAATCTAATTGGCCAGGTCGGCAAATATCAGGTGGGAGGTTTTCCGTTCATAGAACGTTCCTTAATTTAAGAACCACCTTTCAATTTTCTTCCTTGGTTAAAGCACCAATTAGACTGAATCTAAGTCATTCTCGATATACTGTATAGTATATCCCCCGTATAAAGGACTTAATCCACTTATACAGTATTTAGAGTGAGGTACGCTTAAAGCGAATCTCCTTAAGACAATTACGTCCCCCGCACCGTGCTAACGGGATAATGGACGCTGGTCTCCCAAGATACAACACTCTTTCACGGTATTTGGATAGCACTATCAAATCACCGTACTGTCGAACCGTAGTCAACCAGTACCTTCACAGGATCGTTGAAGCAGCGGTACAAGGACAAATTTCGGATGAATATTTGCCCCTTACTTTGGAGTAGCACCCACTGTTGAGGACGATGGAAGGTTGAAGAATATTCTTCTTCAGAAGTCTTAGATTCAGACAACAATTCTATAAAAGAATCTGTTGAATTTTCTAAGCCTTCTTTCAGAACGAATTTTGCAGAATCTCCGTTGGAAGTCGCTTCGGAAACTGAGTTACGGATTTCCCACTTCCCTTTAGGAAGTCACTTCAGAACTCCACTTCCCAGTTCAGAACGCAGAAACTTGAAGTGTTCAGAACTCAGAGAGAGAGAGAGAGAGTTTATTCTGAATTTTGGTGTTGTAGTTGGTGTGTCTCAATTGAGAGATGGGAGCGCTTTATATAGCGCTCCAGGAGGGGCCAACAGGTTCGAACCCAATGAAAGGTTGCAACCTTTCGACCCAACAGTCACAATTGTTGGCTGCCCAACTGACGCACCCAACAGTCACAACTGTTGGCAGTCCAACAATCGCAACTGTTCGCATTCCAACAGTTTAGTCCCATTTTGGCTTTGAATTAGGCAATCTTTAGACTTGAATATCTCATTCATTCGAAGTCGGAATTGAACATGTGAATATACCACGTTCATCCCCAATGGAAGGAGAACACACTCCAACCATCATCCAATTGATTTGATCAACGGATCTCGCCATAATTCAACTCAAAGATTCGCATTTATATTCTTCAATTCCAACATAGGAGACTGCGGATTTTAACCTCTCTATTCACATTGGGTAAAAGAATTTTCAAATTAAATTTGTAGGATCGTATTAAAAAGGTATATTATGTAATGACTCGACTTCTTTGCGCACATGATCATTAACCCCTTTAAATGCAGGGTCGACTTTCAGCAGGAGCGTCTTTGAGCGGGCCACTGCTGATAGGGTCCCATATGGTTCCACGTTTCATTTAATGACTTGAATCAACGTGGAAAGGACCTAGAAGTTTTCCAACGACTATCTGTTGCGCGCGAGGTAACAACCAGCGAGGAACCCAATAGATGCAGCAGAGAAGTACCCTAAGAACAATAAGAATAAGAAATAAGAGAGAAAACAAACACAATATTTAACGAGGTTCGATAATTTGTTTACATCCTTGGGGCAAGGGGGAGAGAGTTTTTATTAATTCAACAATCAATACAATTTGTACCTTGCATACAATTTAAGAGGACTTTACCCCTTTATTTATAGCCAAAGAGACCCATGAATTTAGGAAACCCAAGTGGATTTGTCTCCAATTCAGAATAAAATCCGAATCCTGAAAGGAGAGACAAATCCGTGCTACATACGCCTGTCGGTCGACCGGGCGATCCACCGACCCAAGCACCCAGTCGACCGTGTTCAACCAAGAGTTCTTCATGTAAGTCGGTCGACCGAGCAGTCGACCGTTACCTGCTACGGTCGACCGGGCGGTCGACCGAGCTACCTTGTGCACGTTTGTGCACACCGGTCGACCGAGTGGTCGACCGGCCCTGCTTTGTGCACACCGGTCGACCGGGCAGTCGACCGGCCCTGCTGCTGGCCTGATATAAGCTCTATTCTCGTGTCGTTCTTGCTCCTTTTAGCTTCCGATCTCTGCACTATGTTTCCTGATGAGTTTGAAAAAAAACTCCATCATACATTTTTATCTTCTCTCTCCCTACAATTCTCCACCTCGGTGAAGATTTCTCAAATCTGAGCCGAACTCATCTTAGTACCAGTCGACTCGAAAGTGGCTGCACTAGTGTGGCTACCTACGTACCTTATCAAAAGGATCAAGCCATCCATAGTTCATCCAAACGAGCTCCAACGAGCTCAAGCAACTGAAAGGATATGGAGCAACTCTTTACAATGTGTAAACTTTACTCCTGACACCACCTTAGTAAGCATATCTGTGGGATTCTTCTTTGTGTGAATTTTTAGTAACTCAATATCACCTTCATCAAGAATCTTCTGAACAAAGTGGAACCTGACGTCTATGTGCTTCGTCCTTGCATGATACACCTGGTTCTTCGCCAAATAGATAGCACTCATGCTATCATAATTGATCTTCAACAGATCCTGTTCAATTCTCAAGTCATCGAGCAACCCTTGAAGCCATATTGCCTCCTTTATAGCCTCCGTCATGACTATGTACTCGGCCTCTGTAGTAGACAATGCAACGGCAAACTGTAAAATAGAGCGCCAACTCACCGGTGCTTGAGACAGATTAAACACATACCCGTTGTAGAACAGCATTTCTCAAGGTCTCCTACATAATCAGAGTCAACATATCTGATACACTCCTGCTTACCTATGAAATCCTTTTCGAATACCAATCCAACATCTATGGTACCCTTAATGTACCGTAGAACCCACTTTACTGCCTCCCAATGATCCTTTTCAGGATCATGCATGTATCGGCTAATTATTGAGACAGCTTGTGACAAGTCAGGTCTTATACACACCATTGCATACATCAAACTACCAACTATGCTGGCATACAGCACACGAGTTATGTACTCACGTTCTTCAACAGTAGTTAGAGACATAGTAGCTTTTAACTTGAAATGAGGAGCCAATGGTATACTTATAGATTTCGTATCACCATCGATGTTGAACCTCTGAAGTACCTTTTGCAAATACCCTTTTTGTGTCAAGCTCACCTTTTTACTCCTTCGATCTCGCTCAATCTCCATGCCTAGCACCTTCTTCGCTTCACCAAGATCCTTCATCTCGAACTCGGAAGACAAGTCTTTCTTTAGTTTATCAATTGTGGATCTATTTTTAGAAGCGATAAGCATATCATCTACATATAACAGTAGATAGATGTACTCTCCTTCAGGTAGCTTATTGTAATACACACATGGGTCATAATGGCTGCGTGTGTACCTTTTTCCTATGATGAAGCTGTCGAAGCGCTTGTACCACTGTCTAGGAGATTGTTTCAATCCATATAGTAATTTCTTCAGCTTGCATACAATATTCTCCTTACCTGCAGTTTTGAACTCCATCGGTTGAGTCATATAGATATTCTCATCAAGATCGTCATGAAGAAAGACGGTCTTCACATCGAGCTGGTCAAGGTCCAACTCATATTGTGCTACCAGCGCCAGCAAAATTCGAATTGATGAGTGCTTTACAACAACAGGGGAGAATACCTCATTGTAATCAATGCCTTCTCATTGTGCGTAACCTTTTGCTACCAACCTGGCTTTATAGCGTACAGTATCATCCTTGAGAGATCCATGTTTCTTTGCATATACCCACTTACAGCCAATTGCCTTCTTACTTTTGGGCAACTTTGTCAGTTCCCAAGTGACGTTCTTATATAGAGAACTCATCTCTTCTTCCATGGCATCCTTCCACATCTTCGACTCTGAACTAATTTCAGCTTCCCTATATGTAGACGGGATCACCTCTTCGATGATTGAAAGAGTATAGGCCACAATCATATCTGTAGTGAGCCAACTTGGTTTGCGTGAATTTCTTCTGGGTCTTCCAACTATAACTGATTTATGGACATCACCCATAACGTGTCCTTGATCCTCATTGTTATCAACATCCTGCTCAGCTACTTGATCACTAGCATGTGTCACCTTGGGTATAATCTCTAAAGATACTAACCTTTTTAGAAATGGTGAAATAGCATCACCCTCCACCTGCTGTGATACCTCTTTGGTCCTTTCAATCTATACCTGCTGAGAGATTGTGGACTTCAACATTGAAGCCTCATTGAATGTGACATCTCTGCCGAAAATAAATTTTCTGTCCATAGGATCCTAGATCTTGTAGCCTTTTGTTCCTATTTTGAATCCTATGAACACTCCTTTCTCCGCTCTTGGGTCTAAGTTGTCTTCTTTAACATGGTAGTAGGCCGGACAATCAAATACCATTAGTGAATCATAGTCCTGAGCAGCTTTTCCAGACCAAACCTCTAGAGGAGTTTTACCTACTATCGTAAACGAAGGCAACCTGTTAACGTGATAACAAGCATATGCCAAAGCCTCAGCCCAAACGTTCTCTGGTAATCCGGTATTGGATAACATACAACGAACCTTCTCTAGCAAAGTCTTGTTCATCCTTTCTGCTACCATATTTTGTTGCGGTGATTTCCTTACTGTGAAGTGTCTGTCTATACCCTCATCACGACATAGTTTTAGGAAAGGATCAGACTTATGCTCACCTCCGTTATCTGACCGGAGGACCTTAATCTTCCTTCCCATATTTTTCTCCAAATTCTTCTTCACTCCACAAATAATTGTAGGACTTCCCTTTTGTACTTCATGGTATATACCCAACATCGCCTAGAATAGTCATCAATGAAAGTCACAAAGTAGTGGTTATCTCCAATAGATGCAGTCTTGACAGGTCCCCAAACGTCAGTGCGAACTGAAAATACACCTAGAGGGGGTGAATAGGTGTACTAGCTAATCTAATGATGAATGACGCGGAATTGAATGTTGGCCCAAAGGCCATTAGCCCTATATCTTGATGGATATTTTGATGATAACAAACCATATCTAGTTATGTATTTAACAATTTTTGTTTAAAAGCATTTCAGGTTAAAACAGGTTGATTTGACGGCTCCACAATCAAGACTCACAAGTGTGGAGTTCGCCAAAGATTTGCATTCCCAAGCCAAGCACAATAGAAAGCTTCGGGAACAAGACGATGAAGTAAAGACCAAGTCAAGATCAAGACTATGAAGAATACCAAGATTTGTATTTGTATTTTTCATTTTAGATATTTTGTCAAAACCTAGATGTTAGAAGTAGAGTTATGGGATTACCACCTACACACACATTTTAATTTGGTTCATGACTTCAAAAAGGATTTTTAATTTCTATTTTCAATTTAGAGTTAACATGTTTAGATTAAGTTTTTCGGAAAATAGTTTAAGTTTTTGGAAAAACATTTATTTGGAAAAACAAGTTTTATCAAAGAAGTTTTTATAAAAATGTTTCAAACTTGTTAGAGTAGTGACATAGGCTCACACTCTAAGTTTTACAAGATACAAAACTTCAAATCTAAGACCAATTCCAAAAAAAAAAAACCAGGTTTCAGGGTTCTGGAAGTTCTGATTTTTCAGAACTGACAGAAACCGGTCGACCGTCCCGGTGACCGGTGCGCACAATTCTGTGCATGTCGTGTCAGTCGACCGTCTCGGTCGACCGAGCACTGTGCAGTGCTCTCGGGTTGTTTGGGTCGACCGGGCGGTCGACCGTAGATCCCCAACGGTCGGATTTTTGACCGTTGGCGGTCGACCGGCCCGGTCGACCGGCTGCTGTCAGATTTTCTGACAGACTCCAACAGCTCTATTTTCTGACAGATTTTCTTTTGGGATTTGATCCCAACGGATCTCTGAAGCTGTTTTTGACCCCTATAAATAGGAGGTCACTTCAACATAATAAGACAACAATTAAGATCATTTTTACAAGAGATTTTCAAAAGATTTACAAGTTTTCAAAAGGCTTTCATTTAGAAAAGATTTTCTCTCCAAAAGCCCTAAATTTCTAGACACCCATTTGAAGTCTTTACCTCTACTTCTCTCTAGCTTTTGCACTACACAATCCCATAATTCTTCATCTACATATTAGTTCTAGGATTGTGCAAGTGAGCGATTTTTGATCAAGTGTGATCATCTTCTTATTGAGTGAAGTTGTAGAGGCATCGGCCTCAAGCGAGCTAGTGTGCTCCGGGTGGTGTTGCGGCATCACGAGAGATAGGACAAGTGTGTCCTTGTATTGGTGATCCAGTGGGATCTTTAATAGTGGAAATCCTTCAAGTGTGAAGGCGGGGACGTAGAGCGTGGCTCGAACCTCGGAAACATATCTGCGTGTTTGCGTTTGCTCAAATCTCTCTAAACTCAACTCCTTTATTTTCTTGCACTATAAATTGCTTCATTTATTGCAAGTCTTTTATTTGAGCTAATTGTGTTAGTTAAATTTTAAATTCCGCATTTGTGCCATTTACATATAGCCATCACCTATTCACCCCCCTCTAGGTGATTTCAATTGGTATCAGAGCCTAACCCTAGTATTTGGTTTAACCACCTTAGGGAGATCCTTGTTATTGGCTATACTATTTGTTGCATTCTTCATATTTTGTGCATTTTACTATTCATCTATGGCTTCACTTAATTTTTCTAGCATCAAGTCCCCACCTAAATTTGATGGCTTGAACTTCCCCATTTGGAAGGTCAAGATGAACCTCTTCCTTAAGTCCCTAGGAGTTAAGGTAGCTAGGGCCATAACTAAAGAATTTGTAGAGCCTCTCACCGATGAGAGATCATGGTCCGAGGACACTACCAAGGACTATGAGGCTAATGCTAGGGCTCAATATGCTTTAACCCAAGCCCTTAATGAAGATGACCTCTCACGCATTATTAACTGTAAATCTGCATATGAAGCATGGAATGTTTTAATTGTGACTCATGAGGGAACGTCACAAGTCAAGAGATCCAAGATTGACTTGCTTCGTTCTCAATACGAGAATTTTTATATGCTTGAAAGTGAGAGTATTGATGACATGCTCACTCGTTTCACCAAGATCACTAATGCTTTATCTTCTTTAGGTGACGCGATCGACAATGACCAAAAGATTCGCAAGGTCATTAGAGCTCTTCCCAAAGCTTGGGAAGTCAAGGCAACAACTCTCAAAGAACTTAACGATCGGGAGGAGATGGACTTCTCCGGTTTCATCGGTAATCTCAAAACCCATGAGATGGAGATGAAGGTAAGAGAAGAAAGGGAGGCACCTAAGAAGAAAACAATCGCCTTCAAAGCCACTCCAACCACTATTGAAGAGGACGACTCATCGGAGGATTGCGATGAGGACTTTGCCATGCTTATCCGGAAGGTAGGCAAAATGTTTTACAGGAAAGGGAGGCAAAGTAACTTCCGAAGAGGGAAACCTCAAGGAAGGTTTGAAAAGAAAAAAGAAGAACCCGGTCCCTGCTTCCATTGCAAGAAGATCGGACATCTCATAGCGGATTGCCCCGCTCTCCAATCAACCACCTCCAAGCATGTACCAAGGAAGAAAAAGGCTATGATAGCAACGTGGGATGACACGGAGTCGGAATCCGAAGAGGAGAACGACGCCGCTCATATGTGCTTCATGGCACAAGGTGAGGATGCTTCTAAGATAACCCTTGATAACACTTTAGAAGATGATGATCTTACAATAGATGAACTTGCACATTTTTTCGAAGAGTTACAACACAGATATGAGATTTCACAATCTCATAATAAAAAATTGAAAAAGGAAAATGAAGTTTTGAAGAACAATTTTGAAATAGTTGTTAATGAGAAAATGTTTTAACTAGTGCTTTTGAAAAATTAAAAGGTGACTTTGATAAATATAAATTGGCTAATAAAGGAAAAACCCCCATGGTTTCTTGTAATAAAAATGAATTTGTGGAAATTCAAAAACGTGTTGAAAATTTGGATAACACTTTAAAGAAGTGTGCTTTTGATCTTAATAAATTTGCATCTAGATTTCCTAAGGGAGTAACCCAAGGGAAACATACACACCATGCTCATGCACGGAAACATGCACACACACATAAGCATGCACATATGTATGGTAGTGGTAAAATTTATGTATGCACACATTGTGGCCGCAAAGGCCATTTAGAAAAATTTTGTTTTGCTAAGCATAATGTACATAATAAACATGTTTGGGTTCGCCCCGGTACTAACCCAATAGGACCCAAGAAAATTTGGGTACCAAAAGACTCACCTATTTTGGTTGATACAGGTGGATCTACTTCCTCCAAGACATAGGGGGAAACGGTGCCCGGGTGGTGGATGCAACAAAACCCAAAGATCACATCAAGCTTGCATCGCTATCGTGGAGGCACCTATATTTTGGAGATTGCCTATGTTCGGTAACTTCTCCATTTAAAAGTTTAATTTTTTGTTTGATATATATACAAATGTATAGAAGTGTTAGCTTATTTTTGTTCTCTATAGACATATGCTAATGAAGAGTTACATTTCTATCTCAATTGTGTATATGCCATGTTTTTTGTTTGATATCTTTTGTGAATGTCCACATATCTAGTCTTCATGATATATCTATGTACTCATCGTATTTCAAAAACTAAAAATTAATTTTTGTAAAAATTTTCATATTTAAAGCAAATACCTTAGAGATGGCAATTGCGCACCTCAACTCATTCAAGAGGAATCAAGAGGATGAAATTCAGAACCCGTCACTGGGTATTCGGCTTCAACATCTCTAAAACTTTGTATCATATATGAAAAATCAAAATAAAATATCTTGTATGTAATTTTGGTTGATAAGTTGACTTAATGAAGATTAAAACATGTTGTTTGTATAATTATATCATCCTTGTATTTAATTAAAATTTTATTTTTAAACTTTTCCTTCTGGCTGTTGCTGCAGACTGTCTTTCAGGCAAAGACGGTCGACCGTAAATAGGCGCGGTCGACCGATTTCGCCTGAAATAAATTGCCTTTATTTTTTTTTATCTGCTATCGGTCGACCGTCCTTAGACCCGGTCGACCGCTGCAAGTTTGCAGAGCTCTCGGGATCCTTGGGTCGACCGACCGGTCGACCGCTCTGAGATTACAGAGCTCTCGGGTTTTCTGGGTCGACCGACCGGTCGACCGTTCGTCGTATTCAGCCCTAAATTGCTATTTATTTTCACTTTTTTTCTCTCTCTCACTCTTTCAGCCGACGAACCCATTTTCTCCCCTTCTCCAAAAATTTCTCTATCTCTCCAATCTCTCAATCATTTCAAAATCCATTTAAACCCACTTCAAATTCCATCTCCAAGTGCTGGATCTTCAATTTTAGGTCTTCCCATCCGCTAGATTCGAAGATATTCAGGTTTTCTTGATCTAGGGTTTTGGTTCTTCATCTTTCAGGTAAAAATCTGATTTTCTCTTCTGTTCTTACTATCTAGCTTTAAGATCTTCACCTATTTGTCAATATTTCTAGGTCTCTAAGCTTTCTAGATCAAGCCCTAACATACTTGACCTAAAAATCATCTTTTTCTTCAAAAACATGTCTACATCTAAAAGGACTAGGACTGAGAAAGGCAAATCAGTAGCTCATACTTCTTCCCACACTCCTAAACCTAAAAGAACCTTTATAAATGAGCTTGCTAGAAATCGTTATATCAATCTTTCCAAGAGGAACATCATTTCAGGGAGATTTGTAGTTATTCAAGACTTTGAACATCTTGATATCCCCCGTATTTTGCAGAACAACTCCTTAAACGAGTTCTTAACCATTAAAGAACAAGTTTATCATCCCTCGTGCCTTAATTTTATGCTAATCTCTCTTTTGATGGAAACTGTATCTTCTCTAGAGTCCTAGGCAGGGACATTGACCTAAACATTGGTCAGTTCGCTGATATCCTACATCTCTCCCCTAGTGGAGCTGATGTATATTCACATGACCTTCATGATTTTGAATTTCCGGACGGTGAGTCTGCACTCACCGCATCCACTTTGATTCACGGGGATGACAACCCCGGCTTGGTCAGGAACGAAGTTGTGAGCAGGTTCACTCTCACTTCCCAAGTCCTAGCCAAGATTATTTTTTATGACATTGTCCCTAAATCTGGTGAATATAGCCATGCTAGGGGTCCTGTGCCTTTGATTATCTATTGTCTTTTGCGAGGCATTAAGATAAATATTCCCCGTCTCATTGCTTCCCACATGGCATCCGACCAGATTCGCATGTCCGGTAGGGGTTTACCCTTTGGCATGCTTATCACCCGTCTTCTCAAAACTCTAGGCTTCGATCTTTCTTCTGAGACTTCTGATGATCCTCAAATAGACATTGACGGAGTTCTCTTGAAAAGGATGGAAGCTCAGTTGCGTCGTCACGCTCCTGTGCAACCTCCTGTTCCTCCTCCTATTGTTCCTGGATCTTCATCAGCACCTGGGTCTTCTTCGGCCCCAGGGATATCTTCTGCTCCTGGCCTTGTCTTACCTTCAGATTTTCAGGCCATGATTTCTTCTGAGGTTCGCTCTCAGATTCAGGAGCACCAGTCCTGAATTGAGCAGCGAGATGCAGCTTTTCGTACGGAGATGGACGCCGTTTCCAACAAGAGGCCGCTTTCCGTGCGGAGATGAACTCACAGATCCAAGGAATTCGTAACGATATGTCCTATTTTGCTGACTCCATGAGATTCATGGATACGCAATTTGAGGCACTCTTTACGAAAATCGACATGTTTTCTCCTGATCCCACTTCCATTGCTCGTCCCCTTCCCTCCACCGGCCCTCCATTTCCTACCAGAGCTCCTTCTTCTGTTCCCCCACCTCGGCCAAAGGTGGTCGGCGTTGATCCAGAGGAGGCAGCTTCTTCTTCTTCTTCTTCAGAGGAAGACGATGATGGTGATAAGACCATGGCTGAAGGCACTACTGTGGAGAGCTCATCAGAGGATGACGAAGATGATGACGACGATGAGGGCGACGATGCTGGTGCTGCCAAGTGATGAGAGTGACCTCCCCTTTATTTTGATGATGTCAAAAAGGGGGAGAGTTTTTTTGTTGAGAGACACTTTTTGATGTACTTGACTTATATTTTGTGATTGGACATGTATTTGGTGTGGACATCTACTTGTTTATGTTATCTACTTGTTTATGTTACTTTCTTTTATAAACATGTGTTTTCATTTCTTTTATGTCATGAGAATTTGTTGGCATGGACATGTGTGTTTCATTTTTATTTATGACATGAGTACTTTTATGACATGAGTATGTTTATCTAGCATGGATATATGTGTTATGGATGTATTGTGGATTATCACCCACCATTTCTTTTGAGATTTGTCTATGCTTGAGCATATTTTTTTGTATATGCATGTGTTGAGGGGGAGCTTCACTTGAAGTCTCCACCCAAAATATTTGTGATAACTAAATATGTTTTGTCATCATGAAAAAGGGGAAGATTGTTGGCCCAAAGGCCATTAGCCCTATATCTTGATGGATATTTTGATGATAACAAACCATATCTAGTTATGTATTTAACAATTTTGTTTAAAAGCATTTCAGGTTAAAACAGGTTGATTTGACGGCTCCACAATCAAGACTCACAAGTTTGGAGCTCGCCAAAGATTTGCATTCCCAAGCCAAGCACAATAGAAAGCTTCGGGAACAAGACGATGAAGTAAAGACCAAGTCAAGATCAAGACTATGAAGAATACCAAGATTTGTATTTGTATTTTTCATTTTAGATATTTTGTCAAAACCTAGATGTTAGAAGTAGAGTTATGGGATTACCACCTACACACACATTTTAATTTGGTTCATGACTTCAAAAAGGATTTTTAATTTCTATTTTCAATTTAGAGTTAACATGTTTAGATTAAGTTTTTCGGAAATAGTTTAAGTTTTTGGAAAAACATTTATTTGGAAAAACAAGTTTTATCAAAGAAGTTTTTATAAAAATGTTTCAAACTTGTTAGAGTAGTGACATAGGCTCACACTCTAAGTTTTACAAGATACAAAACTTCAAATCCAAGACCAATTCCAAAAAAAAAAAAAAAAAACCAGGTTTCAGGGTTCTGGAAGTTCTGATTTTTCAGAACTGACAGAAACCGGTCGACTGTCCCGGTCGACCGGTGCACACAATTCTGTGCATGTCGTGTCAGTCGATCGTCTCGGTCGACCGAGCACTGTGCAGTGCTCTCGGGTTGTTTGGGTCGACCGGGCGGTCGACCGTAGATCCCCAACGGTCGGATTTTTGACCGTTGGCGGTCGACCGGCCCGGTCGACCGGCTGCTGTCAGATTTTCTAACAGACTCCAATAGCTCTATTTTCTGACAGATTTTCTTTTGGGATTTGATCCCAACGGATCTCTGAAGCTGTTTTTGACCCCTATAAATAGGAGGTCACTTCAACATGATAAGACAACAATTAAAATCATTTTTACAAGAGATTTTCAAAAGATTTACAAGTTTTCAAAAGGCTTTCATTTAGAAAAGATTTTCTCTCCAAAAGCCCTAAATTTCTAGACACCCATTTGAAGTCTTTACCTCTACTTCTCTCTAGCTTTTGCACTACACAATCCCATAATTCTTCATCTACATATTGGTTCTAGGATTGTGCAAGTGAGCGATTTTTGATCAAGTGTGATCATCTTCTTATTGAGTGAAGTTGTAGAGGCATCGGCCTCAAGCGAGCTAGTGTGCTCCGGGTGGTGTTGCGGCATCACGAGAGATAGGACAAGTGTGTCCTTGTATTGGTGATCCAGTGGGATCTTCAATAGTGGAAATCCTTCAAGTGTGAAGGCGGGGACGTAGAGCGTGGCTCGAACCTCGGAAACATATCTGCGTGTTTGCATTTGCTCAAATCTCTCTAAACTCAACTCCTTTATTTTCTTGCACTATAAATTGCTTCATTTATTGCAAGTCTTTTATTTGAGCTAATTGTGTTAGTTAAATTTTAAATTCCGCATTTGTGCCATTTACATATAGCCATCACCTATTCACCCCCTCTAGGTGATTTCATTAAAAACTATTTAAGCAAACTAAAGCTATTAAGCTAAAACACAAGGTATAACAGAAGAGCGTAGCTGAATTCCCGGTGAAAAACTCTGGACTATCTCCTCAGGATTCCGCTAGATTAAGAGTTGAGGTGCCAATATGGCTCTCTTAGTTGAATACAAGTGTGAGCAAACAATCCCAAACATATATCAATTAAGCACAAGATATATCAAGTATATAAAGATGTAAACAATATAAGCATACAAGATATATAAACACAAGTGTGAGAGAGAGAGAGCAATCGTAAACACGGGAGAATTGTTTCGAGGTTCGAGCACCCTTGCTCTACGTCCCCACCTTCAACACTATGAAGGATTTCCACTAGAATCCCGAAAGATCACTCGATGCCGCAACACCTACAACGAGTTCACACTAGAACTCTTAGACTCACTAGTCCCTCTCTTGTTCCCGCAAGAACAACACACGCAAGCACACTAGCTTGCCAAGGCCGTACCTCTACACCGAGCTCCCACAAGAACTCATCACAACACGAACCCGCAAGTACGCCTCCCCAAATACAAGATGAACACTTAGTGATCTCTACACTTTGATCACCTAAAAACACTCTCACAACAAAGATCCTATAGGATAGATATGGCAATGAAAAACTCAAGTTTGTGTGAGAAAAACAAGATAGAGTAGTGGAGGAAAACTCAAGAAATCTCTTTTGAAAAACACTCTTGAAAACTCTCCTTTTGATATGAAAGTATTAGCCCTAAAACAAGTGGAGAAAAACCCTAAGAGAGGTAGGAAAACTGCCTTGAAAACTCTCTTCAGATCTTGTATAAAACAACCCAAAACAGTCCCCTTTTATAGGCTTCAAAAAACTAGTCGTTGGGGTCCAACTGCAGGTCATAATGACCTACCAGCCAACGGTCATATTTTTTACCATTGGGGCTTGCCGGTCGACCGCCTGGCCGACCGTACCCTTGGCATGACCTACCGGTCGACCGCGACCGAGGCCAGATCCAGAGAGCAAAGCTCTCTGGACGGTCGACCGCGTGGTCGACCGGCCCTCAAGCCAAAAGGTCCTGCACATATCTGTGCACATCGGTCGATTGCCTTCTTTCTCGGTCGACCGGCCGGTCGACTGGCAGAAGGCCAGGTGAGCAAATTTTGGAATAAAAACTTGGTTTTATGTACTCTTATAAAATCCCATAAAATCACTAAAAATCTACAAAAAATAAGTTCATTGAAATACTTTGAAGTACAAATATGTGATCAAAAATCAACACATATTATAAACTATTTGAACCATTTTTGTGATATAGAAATTTAGCCTTAAATAAAATCCGTATTTTTAAAATCAATCTTTAATTTGAAAAATGATTTTTTTCAAAATTTCTCCAAATACAAAAACAAGATATTTTGAACATTTTTGAAGCTTAGTGTGTATGGATATGATCCAATACACATATGAGATGAAATATCTATATTTTTGACAATAAGCTCTAAAATGAGTTTTGATAAATACAAAACTTAAACATATGATATATAAACATCAAATAAGTTTTTCTAAACATTTGAACCAACAATGTGCATGGATGAAATCCAAAACACATATAAACCATATAAACTTGTTTTGATGAAATCTAATCATGAAACATAAGGATGTATACTATGAAGCTCAAAACTAAAACGGTATTTTCTAAAATTAAAACTATTTTATGAAAATACATATAAATTTTTTGTGTGTGTGTGTATGAGCTTGAGCAATCCACAACTAATCTATCCTTTATATTTTATCTAAAAATAAAATCTAACACTTACAAATATGACACAAGTGTTCTCGAAAATCTTCTTCTCCTTCTTGACTTAGTCCAAACCATGATCCAATGAGCTAAACTCCTCTTCAGTACTTGATGCGATCTTGATGCATGAGCTCTTGAATTAACACATGCTAGCTTCAAAACTTGACTTCGAATCTTTTGTTGAAGCTAAACACCGACTAAAAACATGATCAAATATCTGAAACTAAATAAGACAAGATCATTAGTACTATAACTACATGAGTTAATCATCATCAAAACTAGAGTGATGGGCCTTTGAGCGAACATGAACATAATCCAGAATCCCCTCGGTGCAGTGAGTCGTTGTGCCAAAATTTACATTGGTCTTCTTTCCGATGACACAATGTTCACAGAAATCCAATTTGCAGGTTCTAGCACCTTTCAATAGTCCTTTCTTTGCATAAGCTTACAAAGATTTTTCACATGTGTGTCCGAGCCTCATATGCCATAGCCTGGTTGAGTCATCATCTGTATCAGTAGAAGTCGCGACCTGCCCTGTAACAGTACTACCCTTCAAATAGTAGAGATTATTTCGGCGGACTCCCTTCAGAACCACCATTGAGCCTTTAGTCATCTTGAGAATTCCATCCTTTATTGATACCTCAAGACCAAATGTTTCCAAAGCACCAACAGAGATAAGATTTTTCTTAAGTTGAGGTACATACCTCACTTTCTTCAATTCTCGTATCATCCATCGAACATCTTGATCTGGATTATTCCTATACCTTTCATGTTACATCGGGGATCATCACCCATGATAACTAAACACCGTCTAGCTTCTCGTAGCTAGAAAATCAATCCTTGTTCGGGCACACATGGTAGGTAGCTCCAGTATCTAATATTCACTCAGCATCTTTTGAGTAACCAACTATAGGAGTAGTAACAGAGAAAGAGAATATCGATGAGTCTGAGTCTGATCCACCTGCCTGTGAAGTACTGGAGTGAGTACTGATCACCCGTGCGAGGTTCGCCTCAGTATTTGACTCTTTCTTCTTACCTTTGGCCTTTGGATAATTAACTTTCTAGTGCCCTAATTCTTTGCAGAAGGTGCACTAATTTTTCTTCAGATCTCTGAAACCTGGCCTGGACTTCGATCTCCCATGATCACCTTTACCCTTCCTATATGAATCTCTGCCTCTTACCGCCAACGCCTCAGTTGATGTACTCCCATGAGAAGACAATTTATCTTGCCTCCTTACTTCACAGTTTATAAGAGCAGCCGACACTTCATTATAGTTAAATGTTTGTCAACCATTGATCAAGGTAAGAGTAAATATCTCATACTCTTCGTCTGGAGGAGAATTCAAAAGAATCATTGCCTTATTCTCTTCATCAATCTTGACATCCACATTAACTAGATCTGTAATAAACTTGGTGTAGTTGTTCATGTGTTCATCAATGGAGAGTCCTCTCTTCATCTGGAAGCGATAAAGCCTCCTCTTCAATTGCAGCTGCGACTCGATGCTCTTTGTCAGATACTTTTTCTCCAGAATCTCCCACAACTGCCTAGCAGATGTTTCATGTAACACATGGTACTTGATGTCTTCTGTCAAACAAGTCCTGATCAAATCTCATGGTATTCAGTTCATCTTGTCCCAATCTTTTTCAAAAGTAGAATCAGGCTTTTTCTCCAATCGTAGAGTGTCCTCGAGGTTTGATGCCGTCAGTGCATCCATCACCTCACACCTCCACATGCCAAAGTTGTTCTTTCTATCGAACTTCACCACATCAATTTTCAAAGGATGTGGGTTCATGGATTTCACCATAGATGTACTATCTCTGGCCATCTTCTCAATGGTTACCTCAAAGCAATCCGAAAGCAAACGGGGTTAGATTAAACAAACTAGATAAAGATAGGATCTTTATCTTAAGGTGAAACCCTAGAAGAGTTTCCGAAATGATATACTCCACCAAATCTGTTTCTTTGAGCAATGCAAATGCTATTTTGAGATCGACATACGATCCCACAAACAGTCCCAACGCTGCTCCGAGATCGGCATACGATCTTTGCCAAACAGCAACCAATGCTCTTGGAATCAACACACGATCTCATGACGAACCTGGGATGTTCTGATACTACTTGTCGCGCACGAGGCAACAACCAGCGAGGAACCTAATAGATGCAACAGAGAAGTACCCCAAGAACAATAAGAACAAGAAACAAGAGAGAAAGCAAACACAATATTTAACGAGGTTCGGCAATTTTCTTACGTCCTCGGGGCAAGGGAAAGAGAGTTTTTATTAATTCAACAATCAATACAATTTGTACTTTGCATACAATTCAAGAGGGCAGAGTCCTTTATTTATAGCCAAAGAGACCCAGGAATTTAGGAAACCCCAATTGGATTCATCTCCAATTCAGAAACAAAGTCTGAATCATGAAAGGAGAGACAGATCCGCGCCCAGATACACCTGTCGGTCGACCGGGCGGTCGACAGACCCAAGCACCCGGTCGACTGGTCAATCGACCGCGTTGAACCGAGAGTTCTTCATTTTAGTCGGTCAACTGAGCGGTCGACCATTACATGCTACGGTCGACCGGGCAGTCGATCGAGCTACCTTGTGCACATTTATACACACTGGTCGACCGAGCAGTCGATAGGCCCTGCTTTGTGCACACCGGTCGACCTGGCGATCGACTGGCCCTACTGCTGGCCTAATATAAGCTCTGTTCTCACGTCGTTCTCGCTCCTTTTCGCTTCCGATCTCTGCACTATATTTCCTAATAAGTTTGAAAAAAACTCCATCATACATTTTTATCTTCTCTCTCCCTACAATTTTTGTTGGGATTTGGGTCGAACAAATAGTCCAACATTAGCTAGACGTGGGGAGGGTCTTGGGTATATGAGAATTTGGGTAACGCCACCTAAAAGGTTAGTCTTTTGGATGATGCCCCAAGTCTTTCAATTGGTATCAGAGCCATGCCCCAAATTTAGTCGTGTGTGTGGGTGATGTTCGACGATGTAAGATCCCCAATGGCGCAAAGGCGCAATAGGCCTGATAACTCCAATGGTGTAAAAAAGCGCAGTGGGCCCCAGTAAAGCTAATTGGGCTCTTAAAAATTTAACAGTGGTATGCATGACACTGCTGGGAAGCTCTGATACCACGCAGAAAAATAATTATATCTCGATAGAGCAATTGATCTTCCAGTGTGAAGATAGTTGAGCTTGCAGGGAGACTTTTTGTTCGAGGCGGGATTGTTGGGATTTAGGTTGAACAAATAGCCCCACATCGGCTAGACGTGGGGATGGTCTTAAGTATATAAGGATTTGGGCAACTCCATCTAAAAGGCTAGTCTTTTGGGATGGTGCCCCAAGTCCTTCACTATCTACCCGTGGGTCCCACTAAGGAGATTATCTCGTCCTCGAACACAACATTATCGGCCCTCCATGGGCTCCACCAGGCTAGTTAATCTCGTATCCCCACTTCACATGCGAAAACAGCCTCGAGAAATGCGTCCAACTTTGGGCTTCTCGGTGACATTCCATGTTGTGATAACGATGCCGTGTTCCATGAGTCGTTACCGGTCAAGCATCACGTGACACGCACTGCATCATCATCGGGGACCATCTCGTGCCCCACATGGTGCCTCTGCTGTCTTTGTGATAGAGAGCACAATGATCCAAAATTATGTAAAAAAAACTAATTTTTAAGTTTCGCATTGAGACGACCCAATATTAGTTCATTTGGTGATTTAAGTTACTGAAATATTTTTTTTCCTGTGCATCATTCAAAGATTGAGAAAACTTATACTTTTACAGAGAGATTCATTTTTTTTGGATTTATAAAAATCAATTATGTTGTGAGGCCTGATTGAGACTTTACCTGCACAGAAAAATACAGAATTTTAGAACTTAAGAATAGAATGTACAAGTTCTCAATATTATCGCGATAACAAGTAGTTATGCAGGTCGTGATTCATAAGGAGAGACTAGCGATGGAAGCTTTTAGTAAGTTCTCTTTCAGTTCACTAAAGATTGTTGGAACTTGATTCTGATGATACATTTGTGAAGCCATTTCATTGGAGCTCTATCTCACAAGCTTATACAGCGTTCTACATGCTCAAGACTTCTCAAGGATAATGGTTATGGATGTGTATTATATTGTTTATTAGAATGTTAAAAGGCTTGAACACATACACATCATAAGCTATTAGTCGACTTATACTCTTGATTAGTCGACTTATCCATTCTATAGTCGACTTGACATTTTATGTAGTCGACTAACCTCTATCCTGAAAAGTTATCAACTCTCTGTTTCTTGACAGTTAACAATGTTAGTCGACTTATCAACTTTATTAGTCGACTAATACCTGTTGTAGTCGACTAATATATTCTGCTGGTCGACTAATTTCAGTTTCCAGAAACATGTCTCTTGTATCAGCCATACCCTAGTCGACTTACCCTCTTTATAAGTCAACTACTATAGGCAAAAATCAATACCCTAGTCGACTAACCCCTAACCTCAAGTCGACTAATGACAGTTTCTGACTGTTGGACAGTTTCTGATTTCTGGCGTTTTATCCAACGTTTTAAAATTCAAATTCAAGTTAATGACCTCCCTAACTGACTATAGATTTCACCTATAAATAGGGATGTTGTCCTAGGCTAAAACACCAATTCATATCAATAGTTTTCTACCCAAAAAATTTGTTCAAAAATCTATTTTTCAGAAAACTGTTTCTACTTTCTATTCTTCACTCAAATTTCAATCCTTTAGTGAAAATATCTGAGAGTCCACCTATAAGAGTCCTTGTTCACGATCACATACAGATTCAAGGCTTATAGGATTGATTGTAATCACTCAAAGAGAAAGTATTGTACAAGAGCGTCTTCGGGTTGAAGCTAAGTTGTACAAGGTGTTGTTGTCTTCTTGGTTGTAAGAAGAGTTGTATACATTTGGCAAAGGGGATTTATCAAGTGCTATACAAGGTGTTGATTTTGGGTGTACAAAATCGAAGGTTAAAGGAAAATCTCAAGCGGGCGGTTTGGGGACTGGTTGTAGGTCAAAAGGTCCGAATCAGGATAAATCACTTGTGTTTGCGTTTGATTTACTTTCTGTGATTTAATTTTCTTTTGTGCAAGTTTATATTTAACGCTAATCATCCTTTGTTCTAGTGTTGTGTTGACGTGATTTTTAGATCCTATAATTGGTATCAGAGCCCGGCCCGACATATTCTATCAAAGTCCTGCATACCCAGTCAACAACCTATAAGGATGGCAACGGAGTTTTCTTCATCACAATTCAAAGAAGGACATTCTACACAACGTCCATCGCTTTTCGATTGATCGAATTACAACTACTGAAAGTGTAGAATGAAGATCTACTTGCAATCACTCAACTATGAACTTTGAAACATAGTAGAAGTACCGTACACCAAGCCAACAACCAACTACACTGCTTGGACTGATGATCAAAAGAAGAATGCGAACCTTGATGTCAAAGCGATGAATGCATTATTCTGTGCCTCAACCAAATAAGAATTCAATCGTGTTCAACAACCACATCTGCAAATCAAATATGGCACATACTACAGGTAACATATGAAGGTACCAATAAGGTTAAAGAATCTAAAATTTTTGTCCTTGTTCACAGGTTCGAACTCTTCAAAATGATGGAGAACGAAATAATTTCATAAATGTTAACAAGGTTCACCGACATAACAAATTCCTTAGCATCTCTTGGAAAGGAATATACCCAAGTCGAAAAAGTTCGCAAGATCCTTCATGCACTCACATCAGATTGGGAGAAGAAGACAACTGCAATCGAAGAAGCAAATGATCTCTCCACTATGTCATTAGAAATTCTTATTGGTAATTTAATGGCATATGAAGTACAACTGGAAGACAGAAAGAAGGACGAATAACAACCTCTCTCAAAGAAGAAAGAACTTGCCTTCCTTGCATCCTCAGATACAGACAATTCAGATGATGATCAAGAGGAGATGACAATGCTCTCAAGAAAGTTCAGAAAGTTCTTGAAGAAAGGTAAGTTTAAATGTTTTAATTGTAAAGGTAAGTTAAAATAGGTCATATGAAGAAGGATTGCCTATTGCTCAAAAATAAAGGAAAATCCAAGCAAAAATTTCAAAAAGAAGAAAGATTATCAAGCATCATAGGAAAATAGTGATTCCTCTTCCTCTGACGAAGAAGAAGCCACTGAACATGCCAACATTTGTTTCATGGCTCATGAAGAAGATGAGGTACAATATACTGAACTCTTAGATGCATTTCATGAATTATACGATGATCTTAAGAATGAAAAGATAAAGAATAAAGTTTTATCAAAGGAAAATGAAAAAATTATTAAAGAAAATTCAAATTATGTTTCTCAAATTTCTTCTATAAATTCTCAAAAAGATGATTTTGAAAAAGTTATATCATCATTGAAAAAGAATAATGAGACTTTTAAAAGAAGAGTTGATTTTAGGTGTAAGAAGAGTTGTATACATTTGGCAAGGAGAATTTGTCAAGTGGTATACAAGGTGTTGATTTTGAGTGTACAAAATCAAAGGTTAAAGGAAAATCTCAAGCGAGTGGCTTGGGGACTGGATGTAGGTCAAGAGGACCGAATCAGGATAAATCACTTATGTTTGTGTTTGATTTACTTTCTGTAATTTAATTTTCTTTTGTGTAAGTTTATATTTAACGCTAATCATCCTTTGTTCTAGTGTTGTGTTGACGTAATTTTTAGATCCTACAAAGATGATTAAAAGTCTTCTCTTTTTTTGTAAAGAAAAGGAAAAAGAATCAATATTAAGTTAAGAAGAAAGTTATAGATTGAGAAGGTAGAGAAAATGAAAAATAAATTTATACAAGAAATAGAAAGAGTAAATCAAGGAGAGTTGGTTTTTTAAATTTTTTTCTAAACCTAGAAAAGAGAATAAAGAAAAGAAATATTTACTTACCTTTTCAGCACTTGTTTACCTTAAATCCGTTGCGATGACTTACCTTATCTTTGAAGGCGAGCAGAGCATGGTACATAGGATCTTTCCCATTCTCGATCTACACTATGAATTAAAGGGCGGGCTAAACTAACTAAGGAATCGTTATTCATCACCATAAGCTATCAATGACACTTACAATGGCAAGGTAGTTTCAAGGATGTAGGAATCACTTGGATTTACAAGCACTTAGAGGGAAGCAAACAAAAATAAGAGTAAAAAAGAAAAGAAACTTTGATTCGATTCAAATAACAATGAAAGAAAAGAAGACTTAATTACATCAGTGTCACCCTCAGTACAAGCTTCACTATCATTCCTCCATGAAACTTTTCTCTCCTCTTAGTTACATAAATAAAAAGAAAATTACATAAAAAAACTAAACATCCTAAGTTACAGACTAAAGAATAGCCTAACCGACACTCTCTGCTCAATCGTTCCCTCTGCACTGAGAATTTACAGGTACTTATAGTAAAATGCAGAATGGGTAGTGCATCTGAAGATAGGGGGAGACAACGCTCCCCGAATCTCAACAGTATTGCCACATAAATGCGACTTTGGCCACGTTTTCGCGGCATGGGTGTGGGAGGTGGCCACACCCGGGGGGTGCAGCTCCCTGTTGGCCTTCTTTTTCCCTTTATCCAATAATATTTCTGTTTTGAGCACTGGATTTGACGTAACCTCCTTTGATTTTTAGCTTTAACTAACTTGATTGTAAAGATCTGATTTAACTGATTTCCAACTGGTTTTATCTTCTTTGATTTGTTTTGATTTGCCCTGATCCTTGATTTGAATTAATTTTGAATTAAATCAGAATTTAGATAAGTTTTGGGCTTGTTTTCTCTTCATTCTCCCCTGGTAAAGGCCTAATTAAATAGCAGAGTTTATTAAACAAATAATATGAAAATGTGACAACAAATATGCAATATAGATGACCGATCAAGGCCACTTCTAGAGAGAGAAAAGTGAGCTAATGTAGAAGGGTCTTCCTTGGAAAGCTTGGAAAGGCATTGAAATGGGCTTATTATCAGACTGTACATTTTTTTAGATAAAACCGTGAGGCAAAGACCCTGACATTTTATTAATAAGAAACTAGCGATACATTTTCAAGCCAGAATGGTACAAATATGTAACACATATACAATCTGATCCTTCAAAAAGAAAAAGATAAAAAAGGGGAAAAAATATAAGGCCAAACGTTATCGGAGCTCCACACACATCGCGGCGACTGCAAGTCCGATCCGATCATCCGATCTTTGGATCCCCCAGCACCAAACATAGTATTTTCCTGCAAATGTGGTCTGTAACGCCCCGATCCCACGGATACGGGGACGTCACTGCGACATATATACGTAGGTCAGAACTACCCTCCCGTATATACGCTAAGCATCAGTACAGACAAGAATCCGAGTACGGAAGCAATGGTGCATTATACATTCCAACGCATGAGTACAATTACAAAGTTATCACCAGGAGTGATCCAATATTACATGAATATTACATCACTGATATGCGCAAATGCGGGAATACATGGAAATGTACATATATGAACAGTATAAAGGACTTGAAAATGTACAAGTATAAACAGAAAAGGGTACTCACGAGTTTATAAAGGAAAACTCGAGAGACCCACAAGGGGGCCTGGAAGGATGGAGCTCTGGATGATCGGCTGGAGATCCACGCTACCGCTGCGCCACTCTGATCCACAACAGGGAGAATCTACACGCTCCAAGCTCCAAGACCTGGACATGAGGATCCAGGGGAGTCAAATGACACTCCCCAGGCGAGTAGTACCAATACCAAGTGGCGAAGCAGGGTGAGTACAAGTATGCATATAACAAATGATATCAAGTAAGAAATACTCAGGGGACAGATAGGTTAGAGCAGATATGAACAGGTGTGGCATAATAATCATAAAACAGGAAATTCGAATAAAACCAAGGACGAGTAAATCTGATTGTATGGTTTTAGATCACGGTTCTATGAGTCTAGTACATCGAAGGAATAATCCAAACAAGGAAACCCTCATCTATATACCTTTATCTCATATCATCGTAATCTAGGCACATACAACCTGAGTTACAAGGTGGTCATAACATAATACTCATAAAACAGGAAATCCGATATAAAGTCCGGAACAAGTAATTATGGTAAGGCACATCACAGATTCATAGTCGTTTAAGTTGCAGGCTTTAGTATGCGTCCCATTCCACATACCTCTACTTACAACTTGAAGAGCCGGTTATTATGACACTTTATTATTACTCGTCTTACCCTGATATCTAGCTATGTGAACTAGCGTCCCAACGCACATAGATCCATATCCGAGTAAAAAGGTTGTTATTGGAAACTAGCGGGGGTATCAACGAACTATGTTTACAGTGGGTCCCGTACATACCCGGGACCACGGCCCAGGATTGTTCCGTTGCATGGTAACGGAAACCAGCCGCAAGGCTAACAGGAGGGACTTATGTATGCCCTTATCATGATGGTACCAGTAATGAGGGAGCCAGCTCTCCCCTCGGTCCCTGGAGGCCCACAGGTCAGACCGGAACATGTAGTTGCACAACATTCCTAAAAGCCACTGTAAACACGAACACATATTGATATCCGCATGTTTCCCCCGACCCAATACAAGTTGGTCCTTTTTAGGATTCATTAGTTTAATTATCCCTTTACGGGAATAACTGGAACAGGACATGATCAGGAAATCAGGAGTACATAAGTACTATATAGTCAGGTCACTGCATATAAAGCAGGAATACAAGTCACTGATCATGATACAGGATAATAAAGTAAAGTTCCCGTAAAGGTGATAATCACAAGTCAAGTTATCATGCTGGGTGTTAAGTGATAGCATGACAGAATGATGATATTTAATAAACAACCAAGCATATCAAAGGATTGATAATAGTCAGGTTAAGTCATGGCATAACAAAAAGGGTCTTGCCAAGTAGTGGCATGCCAGGTAGTAGATGATAACCAATCAGTTGGCAAGTGATATACATGTGTTAAATAGAAACATGTAACTGACGGTCTGAGTAATAGCAAGTGGTCACATGGAAGTGACTCAAAGTCCAACGACCACGAAGGGTCGGCCACGCATGGTATACGATAAAGAAGCAAGCATATCATAAGCATGGCACAAGTAAAAATGAAGCTACCATAATACAAGCAATTGCAGGGCGATACATGAATATGAAAATAAGAAGTGAAATACTTATCGTCCCGACGAAATGGGAAACTCAAATAGAGACGAGAGAAGAGCGAGACAACTCGCCTAAATCACCGAAAAGCCGAAAGGTCCGAAATCCACGGAACTCGGGATGCGCCATAATATATGATATAAATATGTAGAGTGAAGAAGAGAGAGAAAGAGAGAAGGGAAGATGATGTTTGTCAAGAGACAAGTCAAGTAGTACCAATATGTGATGTAAGTCTAGAGGATAAGGTTCCTATTCAAGAAAGAAATCAACCATAACAGACAGCTAAAGTTAGTCGACTAGGTGGAAAGGGTAGTCGACTAATAGAGGGGTTAGTCGACTAACAGTCTGGTATAGTCGACTAAAACTGGGTTCCAGAGAGTTGGGTTCTGGTTTCAGGAAAAGTTACGACTAGGATGGAAAGAGTAGTCGACTAACAATGATTTCAAGTCGACCAACAGACACTCTAAGTCGACTAAAACTGTGTAACAGAGAGTTGGGTTTCTGATTCAGGAAAAGTTAGTCGACTAGGGTCAAGGGAGTAGTCGACTAATAGAGGTTTCCAGTCGACTAATAAATAACCTAAGTCGACTAAAACTGTGTTCTAGAAAAGGTTACGTTCCAACTAAGGGTTTCAAGTCGACTAGTCCTTAGGTCAAGTCGACTAATCGACTGGAAACAGCACACAGAACAGATTTGTGATGGTTTTGTTTGATGATCTAAAAATATGATTTTGATGGCACAAGTATACATGAATTGTAAACAAAAGTATACTAGGAATTAGCCAAGTCTTGATGAGTAGAAATACTCACCAAAAGGAGTGGTTGATGATGGAGTGATGGTGGTGGTGATGGAAGTTGATGATGAAGAAGAAAGTGGAGGTTGGAGGTTTTGTTGTTGGTGTTGGTGAGAAGAAGTGGTGGCCGGAATTCGGGGGTCTCTCGCCGGCGTCGTGGTGGCCGGAGGCGCCGGCGGAGGTGGTGGAGGTGAAGGAGATGTTGGAGGTTAGGGTTTGGTGAAGAGAAGAAAGAGAAAGATGAAGTGAAAATGAATAAAAAAAGAGAAGGAAAAGTATTTATAGGTTTTAGATTTGTGAAGGAGGTGCAAATAATTAAAAGAGAGGGGGGTTTTTGTAATTAGGGGAGGTGAGGTGTCTCTCCTAGCCACACTTGGCTGGCCATGGAAGAGAGAGAAAAAGAGGGCATTTAATGAGGAAGTTGGTGGAAGTAATTGGAAGATTAGAGAAGGAATTGGAAGTTGTAAAAGTTTGGGGAAAACTTAGGGTGGAAGGAAAGAAAGAAAATAGGAAAAGGAAAAGAAAATGGAAAAGGGAAATTATTCTCTTGAAGATAAAATGAAAAATAATGAAAGTAGCGGATTCCCGGGATTCGGTTGCGGATGCGGAAATCTTTCGGGAAAATACCGGAATCGTCCGAAATTCAAGTATCTCGGAACGACCCGAAATAATTATCAAAATCAAGAATATTAATCTAAGAATTATAGTGAAATCCTTTTTAAGAAATACTTTACAGTTTTAAAACTAAAAATCCCGGAATCAGCTAGCTACCGACTCCGGTGGAATTTTCATAAATTCATAAAATCCTCAGAAAAAGTATGTAGATAGAAAATATGATTTTAAGAAATAATGTCTAAAGGAACTTTTAGAAATTCTAAACCGTTTGTAAACTAAAAATTCGGGAATCGGTCAGCAGCACTGGCCGACACCGGTTTTGAAGATATTTAATTAAATTCAGGAAAATTCCAGAAAATCATATAAAATCTAAAATATAGGAAAATAATATTTGAAACTGAAATCGGTCAAATCTAATTACCGGAAAGACCAAATCAAGTAATACATTAGGATCGGGTCTTCGGTTCAGACTAGGGCTGACTCCGAGTCCACGAATCCAAATTTAAGACGAAACAATCGTATAAACAATTCATAATACAAAATAAGTACAGAAGGTAAATCGAAAAAATACGATCAAAAATCTGAATACGCAACTAAGTACGTATTCCGGGAGCGGGGTGTTACATGGTCCAACCTCTTTTCGGTCAAATCAGCGAGATTCAAACTCCCACTTCCGCCGACGCGGTTACTGGACTGGATATTTAAATGGACAGTTAGCATGGTGCAAGGCTGGATCCATAGAGCGCTTATTTTCACCCAGTCATTTAGAAGAGCTCTCTACATGATAGTCCTCTAATCTATAGCATGAAATCATCTAGGGGTGAATAGGTGATATACTAATGAACACGAAAATTTAAAACTTATCAACAGTAATTCTACACAAAGAAAAAAGCACATAAACCAATTCAAAACTCACAACCAAGAAATGAAGTTATATACTCCGTGAAGGGCTCTGAACTTCTCCTCGTGATTCCCCATAAATAAGAGTTGAGGAGCGTAATTGCTTTCTTGATATATTGAGAATTGAAACACAAGTATGATTGCAATTGGGTAAGTAATGAGAGTATAGAGAAAGCAAACTCAAAGTCAATCACAAACAAGAAGAGTAATTATCGAAGTTCGAGCCACAGCTCTACATCCCCACCTTCACCGTACTGAAGGATTCCACTAAGTTCCAACAACAATTATAGTTTACACAACAGATCCCGCAAGATCTCAGAGTCACAACTCCTAGCACTTACCTCTTTCACTAGAGAAACTTTCTCACAAGAACACAGTAGCAAAGTGACCTTCTTCAGATCACAAACAACTCACTACAAAAATTCTATAGCTTAGAATAGAGAGAGATGAGGCTTAAAGATTCAGTGAGTGAAAAAAATGACAGAGAGTATGAAAATAATGCTCAAAACTTTTGTAGGGAATAATTTTCCTCTTGAAAACTGTTGTTAGATCATTAGAAAATAATTCAATATATAAGTTTTGAAAAATAGCCGTTCAGAGAATCCAAAAACAGTAATTTTGTTAATTAAATATGTTTTAAAACTGGGTCAAACTGTAAACGGTCACTTACCACTGTCAACAGCCCAAGAGGCCTGTCGACAGTGCCAAATGCATTTTTTCAGAAATAAGCTATCCATCACCTATCCTTGTCGACAGTCTAATAGTGATATCGACAGTCCACACTGATACATAGTGTATCAGTTGTCGACAGGCATGTTCATCTGTTGAAAGTGACCCATGATTTTTCAAAACCCAACTCTCTGTAAAAGCCTGTCAACAGTCTCTAACAAGAAGGATGTTGACAACTATGTTAAAAAGTTGAGCAACAGAGTTCTCGAGAAAATCGTGTCGACAGCCCAAGCTGTCTGTAAGACATTTTTCAGAATAAAAACTAGTTTTGAAAAGCAATTTGTATAAGGACGATTTTAACATAAAAAAATATAAATTGTGTGTGTGTGAATCCTTTGGCTTCTCTCTCTGAACTAAACTTTAACAAACTACAACTTACAAAATTTAGACTTTCTAGTTTATAAACGATACATATTGAAAATGATGAGTATATAACCAAATTTTGATCTTGTATTACAGTTGAAGATGAATCCAACACTTTGAAAACTGAAACTCATAAACACTCAAATAACCTTGTTAGTTCTTATATACATTCATGAGTAGAGAATCATCAAAATAGAGAGCGGTTTTACCCTTAAGCCAATATAGTATCCCTTTCTCAGGTACCATTAGATGAAAGACGGTAAAGATGCTAGCTCTTGTTTTGTCAATTTCGTCTAGTTTTCACTAGATTTCCAGCACTAGAAGAACATGAACATTCACAAGGTAGACTTTTTGTTAGATTTTTAATACCACTGGAATCTATTAAATCAAACTTCAAACAGAGTTATATATTGAGATTTTAAGTTTTGGAGAGTGTTAAGACAACCCCAATAGTGGAGTTCGATGAATAATAGATGTAGTTTTAATTTTACTTTTATTTTGAAATTTTAAGAGTAGAAAAGAATAATTCTCATAGTGGGGGCTAAATAAATTGGGGTTAAAAGTGAGACAATATTTCACCTTACTAAATCTGAGCATTTGAATTAACCTAACTTCATATCAACTATTGGATTCACCTAAAGTCAAGAAGATGGGACCCACTCGGGGTTAGATGAATTGTCTACAAATTCGTAGCCTCTCTCTTAATCCAATCAGAGTATACATGAATGCAGCCCCAAACTCTAGCCCAATGTGAGTGATTTTTTGTTGATAGAACTAAATTTATCTTACTCCAAAGTGGGGCAACCCCACCATTGGGGATGCTTTTAAATTTTTTCGGTCTATACAAATTACATGACAATTCAAATCATTGTTATTTTGTCCTACTATGATCCCCATCAAGAAAAGATTCTTAATTCATCCCACTTTTCTACTTTCGTGTTGAAGAAAATTGTATTCAAACCAGTGATACAATCGTCTTGTATGTATGTTAGAATATAAATATAATATCCTCAATTCTCATGACACATTTGGAGTTTTGATACAAAGTCAAGGATTCAATTCAAACTTAGTGCTATTTTAAAAGCGTATTTAAAAATACAGGTATGAAAAAACGCAAATTTCAACCCATGACCACCACATTGGGGGGAAAAAATGAAATTGCGGGGGACATTATAGCAGTTTCTTCGGGAATTTGTTGGAATGTTCTTAATTAATTCAAAACTTAAAACTGCATATTTTTCGTATTTCCTTATTATCTTTTTGAATCATTTTTAGTTACCCTCTCTTTCTTCTCAAGTTATGTAAAATTTGTTTCAGTTTTTTTAAGATTTCAGAGTTTATATATTTACTTTTGAGAAAATCGCTAAATTTGAAGTGATTTCTTTTAAAGAGATTTTTTTTTTCAGGTGGTGACTCCTTCTATATTTTGAGTTTTAGAATTTAGATCCCTCAGAAATCTCTATTTAGATATTAGTCCCTGAGAATGTTATATTTGAATATAAGTCCCCACAATTTATCGCTTACTTGTTATTAGTCTCTCTAACTAACAATTTACTCAAAATAATAAATATTTTTTTACTTTCTAACTAAGTTAGTACTTTTATCTTATTACCTCTTCTTTGCTTACTCTTGCAATCCAAGTTAACCAACAATTTTTTTGTCTTCTTCTTTTCTTTATTATATTGGCTTCTTTTGCTCATATTTCTCTTTCTGTAAGGAATTTTCTTCTAAAGTTTTTGTTCAGTGAAATATGGTTGACTCTTTCTCTGATGCAAATCTAAAGTTCGAGAAATTTATAATTTAATTTCATAATTAGATCTATATCATGATTACTTACGGGATTTAGATGAAAAAAATAATAAAGGACTAATATCAAGATAACTTTATATTGTTGGGGTTTAATATCCAAATATGATATTCTTATAAACTAATATCTAAAAAGAAAATTTTTTAGGGAATTATATCTTAAAAGACCTTATATTTTTTATAATTTCTTCTTTTTGGGATTTCAATAAAAATTGTAGTTTACAATTTATTCTCCAAACCTATAGCAAATCGCATGTCATTCTTTCGTGCTCCTCAACTTTCTTTGCTAATTGCTGTGAACTCTGTCTACTCTGTATCTTTCTCTGTTGAAAATTAAGTTTGGTGGAGTTGGGTTCGAAGGGGGCAGTAAGGATGACATGAGAAAATCGAGCGAGTAGGGCTTGTTTTGTTTGAGATTCTTTTTTTTTTTTTTTGAGAAAGGGCTCATTTGAAAGCTTTCTCATTGGAAGCTCCATCGCGAGCCTCATGAACAGTGTTTTTTTTAGCATTTTTCAAACCCCCACAAGAGGAAACCACTGTGCAACACGTACGAACCTAACTGTTTGTGGGCCCCACCAACCACTTTTTCATTATTAGAATTTTGACATCCAAAACAAACTTTGTAAAAAAGTCAAGATGCGCAAACGCGTGTCAGACTTTCCAACTTATTTTTTTTCGAGAAGCAAGCAAGCACTAAAGAAAAGATCATATGAAATTTGCTCGCCTTTGTGACGCCCCGATCCCACGGGTACGGAGACGTCACTTGCGACGTATATACGCAGTTCAGAAATACCCTTACGTATATGCGCTAAGCATCTACAGGCAAGAATCAGAGTGTAAAAGCACGGTGATAATATATATTCTAACAGAAAAATACAAGTACATGGTTATCACAGAGAGTGACACAATATTACAGGAATTTTACATCATCAAAAAAATACAAAAGTACAATACATGAAGAGATATATAAAAGCTGAGAGGTGCTCACGAGCAGCAAGAGGGCCTCGGGAGCCAATAGGAGGGGAACTGGGAGGAAGAGCTACGGTGATGACCAAGCTTCTGCTGACTCAATCCGATCGTCACGGAAGGATTTGCTGCGCATTCTGATCAGTTACAGTAAGGCCACCAAGGTCCGATCTCTAGGATCTGGACATGAGAATCCAGAGTTGTCAGATGCAACCCCGCGAGTACATATGATAAAGCCAAGGGGCGTGCATATCAGGGATACGTGTACATGGTCAAGTGATGCGGTTCAGGCATGCAGGTACATAAAGAAAATTAAAGGAACGACAGTAAATCATGTACATCGATAAGACTGAATCGAAAAACATGCATATAAAATGATGTCAGAGCATAGGTACAAATAAACATGCGATAAATATATTAAACATGCGATAAATACCAATATGGACAAAACTAGTTGTACAAGCTCAGATTATGGATTCACGAGATTGATACATCAAGGGGATAATCCAAGCAAGGAAACCCTCATCTATATACCACATATCACATGTCGCCATCGTCTAAGTTCGTACAACTTGAGTTGCCCTCAGAGTAACAGAAATAAAGTGTGTCTGGAGTAGTCATATGTCATAAAGCAGGGTGTCAACTATAACTGGAGAATATAAAAGTGTTGCATTTTAAGTTATTCAATAATAATAATCAGTACCATTTGATATTTCAATCGCCTTCCTACCAGCGCCTCACATCACTAGTAGTCCATACTAGAATTCACACTCTAGTAGAACTTACTCGGGTTTGATATGTAAGTACCAGGACCCGAACAAAGGAGAGACCAAATATCACACGTTTCTAATATTATTACTGTTTGGTTGTTACGTTTTTATGTTATTCTTGTCCCTTTCCCACCGACGTCCCACAACACCGACAGTTCATACTGGAGCCCGCACTTTCAGTAGAACTCATCGAACTCCGATATGCAGTTACCATTATTCGAATAGGAGAGAGACCAAATAACATATGCTCATGGCGTTATCATCATACAGGTATGTGTTGCAACGCCCCGATCCCGGCGGGTACAGAGACGTTACTGCGACGTATATACGCAGGTCAGAAATACCCTCACGTATATACGCTAAGCATCAGTACAGGCAAGAATCAGAGTACGGAAGCAAATGGTGCATTATACATTCCAACATATGAGTACAATTACAAAGTTATCACCAGAGGTGATCCAATATTACATGAATATTACATCACTGATATGCGCAATTGCGAGATTACAAAGAGATGTACAAGTATGAACAGTACACAGGCACTCACGAGTTTACAAAAGGAAAACTCGAGAGGCACACAGGGGGCCTGGAAGGATAGGGCTTCGGATAGTCCGCTGGGGATCCACGCTTCAGCTGCGCCACTCTGATCAGCAACTGGGGGAATCCACACGCTCCAAGCTCCATGACCTGGACATGAGATCCAGGGGAGTCAGATAGAACTCCCTAGGCGAGTGGTGATACGAATGCCAAGTGGCGAGTAAAGATAAGCATGCAGGAGCAAGTAGATATAAAACAAGTGATATCAAGCAGGAACTACTCATGGTTCGATAAGATAAGAGAAGGTAAAGAGATGAGAAGTAAAGTAGATAGGGCAATACCAGATATCTCCTAAACTAACATAAAACCGATATAACCGAATAAATCCGATTACGAGCAAAACTGATTGTACAAGCTTAGGTCACGGCCCCATGAGATTAGTACCTCGAAGGAATAATCCAAACAAGAAAACTCTCATCTATATACCTTTATCCATGTCACCATAATCCAAACACATACAACCCGAGTTAAAAAACGGCACAGCAAATTGTATATTAGCATCTTATTATAATTGGAGCCGTCTAAGTTCCAGGCTTCAGTATGTGTCCCATTCCACATACTTTCACTCACAACTTATATAGCAAGTTATTTGGAAACTGATAAAGTTCGATGAATCATGTTTCGGATGGGTCCCGTACATGCCCGGGACAACGGTTCAGGAGTATCCGGTGCTGAGCCGGAACGTACCGCTAGGTACCGGGACTTATTTACGCCCGAACAGGAATAGAGTATCGCAGATCCCATAGAAATAGGCCTAGGGCGTGTGCATACCCGGCAGGAATAAACAGGAGTAGGGGTGCCAGCACACCCCACGGAATCCCTGGTGGCCGCCAGGTGATCCCTCAAGTATGTGGCCACGCGCGGCTCGATAAGACCACCATAAACATGATTAATCAGGGCCCATCAGTTTCCCCCAAACCGGGTGCAAGTTGTCTTATTAGAATTTAATATGTGATTATTAATTTACGGGAATAGCAGGTACAAGACATGATCAGGAGTTCAGGAGTACATGAGTACTATAGATTCAGGTCACTGTATATATAATACAGGATAACAAGTACAAGATTCAAGTCACTGCATGTAATGCAAGATAACAAGTATAGTATTCCCGTAAATGAGATGATCACAGGTCAAGTATATCATGCCGGGTGTCAAGGGATAGCATGACAAGATGGTGATATTAGACAGGTAACCAGTCATGTCAAGAGATTGATATTAGTCCGGTGGCAAGTCATGCCATAACAAGAGGTCTTGCCAAGTAGTAGCATGTCTGGTGTCAGGTGATAATATCAATCTCTTGACATGACTGGTTACCTGTCTAATATCACCATCTTGTCATGCTATCCCTTGACACCCGGCATGATATACTTGACCTGTGATCATCTCATTTACGGGAATACTATACTTGTTATCCTGCATTACATGCAGTGACTTGAATCTTGTACTTGTTATCCTGTATTATATATACAGTGACTTGAATTTATAGTACTCATGTACTCCTGAACTCCTGATCATGTCTTGTACCTGCTATTCCCGTAAATTGATAATCACATATTAAATTCTAATAAGACAACTTGCACCCGATTTGGGGAAAACTGATGGGCCCTGATTAATCATGTTTATGGTGGTCTTATCGAGCCGCGCGTGGCCACATTCTTGAGGGATCACCTGGCGGCCACCAGGGATTCCGTGGGGTGTGCTGGCACCCCTACTCCTGTCTATTCTTGCCGGGTATGCACACGCCCTAGGCCTATTTCTATGGGATCTGCGATACTCTATTCCTGTTCGGGCGTAAATAAGTCCCGGTACCTAGCGGTACGTTCCGGCTCAGCACCGGATACTCCTGAACCGTTGTCCCGGGCATGTACGGGGCCCATCCGAAACATGATTCATCGAACTTTATCAGTTTCCAAATAACTTGCTATATAAGTTGTGAGTGGAAGTATGTGGAATGGGACACATACTGAAGCCTGGAACTTAGACGGCTCCAATTATAATAAGATGCTAATATACAATTTGCTGTGCCGTTTTGTAACTCGGGTTGTATGTGCTTGGATTATGGTGACATGGGATAAAGGTATATAGATGAGGGTTTCCTTATTTGGATTATTCCTTCGAGGTACTAATCTCATGGGGCCGTGACCTAAGCTTGTACAATCGGTTTTGCTCGTAATCGGTTTTATTCGGTTTTATCGGTTTTATGTTAGTTTAGGAGATATCTGGTATTGCCCTATCTACTTTACTTCTCATCTCTTTACCTTCTCTTATCTTATCGAACCATGAGTAGTTCCTGCTTGATATCACTTGTTTTATATCTACTTGCTCCTGCATGCTTACCTATGCTCGCCACTTGGCATTCGTATCACCACTCGCCTGGGGAGTTCTATCTGACTCCCCTGGATCCTCATGTCCAGGTCATGGAGCTTGGAGTGTGTGGATTCTCCCAGTTGCTGATCAGAGTGGCGCAACGGTAGCGTGGATCTCCAGCAGACCGCCCAGAGCTCTATTCTTCCAGGCCCCCCTGTGTGCCTCTCGAGTTTTCCTTTTGTAAACTCGTGAGTGCCTTTTGTATTGTTCATGCTTGTACACCTCTTCGTAATCTCACAATTGCGCATATCAGTGATATAATATTCATGTAATATTGGATCACCTCTGGTGATAACTTTGTAATTGTACTCATGTGTTGGAATGTATAATGCACAATTTGCTTCCGTACTCTGATTCTTGCCTGTACTGATGCTTAGCGTATATACGTGAGCGTATTTCTTACCTGCGTATATACGTTGCAGTAACGTCTCCGTACCTGCCGGGATCGGGGCGTTACAGGTTGGTATCAGAGCCAAGGCCCTCACATCCTCAGTACGTCCAGATGGCAAATTAATGGTAAAGAAATTTGCAACTGGAATGCATGAGTCCTGGTTATACACTCCAACTTCAAGTGCAGAGTTATCTATTTTTTCTTGATCATCTTTCCTTTGATTCCTAATTTCCTCTATCTTTTCCCTGTTTTGGTTTTTCGAAGCCTCTATACCAACTTAAGATATGAATAGACTAGAAAGGTAGCGGCTGGTTCTGAATGAAGCTATTATATGATCTCTTCAGCCAACTCTATGAAGTTCGGGTATTCTCAGGATTGATCCACGATCGGGTTATCTTTCAGAAGTCAGTAGTCGGAATTCTCTACGGATATTCTACATTGTAGGCTATATCTTTCAGAGTGATCGATGCCTGATTTTCGGAATTCTTAATTATTGGTCTTCTTTATTTATGGTCAGTATTATTTGGCATCGTTTAAAGATTTATGCAGCAGGAAGTGCAGAAGATGTCGATATTCAGATTATTGTTCAGTCGACTTGGGAAGCCCTACCTGCAGTGATTCATATCTTGATTGGTATAATTCCGCCCTTGTCCTCTTTGTGTTCAATTTACCCCTTATCGAAATTGCGAGGACGCAATTTTTTGTAAGGTGCATGGATTGTAACACCCCGCTCCCAGAATACGTACTTAGTTGCGTATTCGGATTTTTCGATCGTATTTTTCGATTTACTTCCTGTATTTGTTTTGTATTATGAATTATTTCTATGATCGTTTTGTCTTGGATCCGGATTCACGGACTCGGAGTCAGCCCTAGTCTGAACCGAGGACCCGATCCTAGGGTATTACTCGATTTGGTCTTTCTGGTATTTAGATTTGACCGATTTCAGTTTTAAACTTCGTTTTCCAATATTATAAATTTTCTATGATTTTCTGGAATTTTCCTGAATTAAGTTGTAAATCTTCAAAACCGGTGTCGACCAGTGCCGCTGACCGATTCCCGGATTTATAAATTACAAACGGAGTTGAATTTTAAGAAACGGCTTTCACATAACTTCTTAAAATCATATTTTCTATCTAAATAATTTTTCTGGGATTTTTCAGAATTTATCAAAATCCGGCCGACCCGGTGTAGACCGGTGTCAACGTTTGACTTCAGGATTTTTATCTTGAAAATGAGATTGAATTTCTGAAAATCGATTTCACTAAAAATCTTTATATAATATTTATTATTTTTGAGAATTTTTGAAAAACTTTCCGAGTTACTTTATTTTTCGGGCTTTTCTTAAGTTTTCGGTGTTTTCCTAGATACCGGAATTTTATCCAGATATTTTACTCTTTTTCCATTTTTCTCTCTCCTCGCTAAACGCGAGTTCCACCAACTCGGATTCAGCTTTTAATACAGAGATCCTCTCCTTACTGCATTTAATGCATTTCAGATCAACTTTAAGTCTTATCACCATACTTTTTGTCCTTTCTGTTAAAAAGCAGATCTCGCGTTTTCCCCTCATGGACGCGGCTTTTAATCTCCGCGTCCAATTATTTTGGCCTGGACGCAGCCATTCTTTTGGTGAGACGCAGGTCTCATTTTGGGGTTTTGTGGGGTGGCATTATAATATAATATTTTCCCTTTATATATATAACCACCCCCCTTTTTTCTTCCTTCTCTTCATTTCTTTTTCTTTCTTCTTCCTTGGTTCCAACAGAGAACGCACCAGCAGCCATGGCCCTCTTTGGCCAGCCACACTCCCATCTTTTCCACTCACCATCTCCACCATTTCCACCCCAAATTCCACCACCTCTTTCTCCTCCATCTACTCCTCCATTCCAACAACAACAACAACCACAACACCACCTCCACCACCTTCTTCTTCCTCTTCTTTTCCACCAATAACCCATTTCCACCACCACCTTCTCCACCCTCTCCACCACCACATACTCCACCTTGGCCACCAACGACTATGCCATCTCCTTCTCCTCGTCGTGCTCTTTCCGACGAGCTATAGCTTCGTTCTCCGAATCCTCGTTTCCAAAACTCCATTTTCACCATATGAACTACACTTGCACCCCACAATTTGCTTGGTCTTGGGCTTGGCTTACCGGATTCCGGCCACCTCCGGCCGCCGCCGGCTACCACCCCATCATCTTCTCAAGGGCCGGCCACCTCCATTGGATTGGGGCCGAGCTCTTCTTCGTCGGTAACATCTCCGATGATTATTCCGGTAATCGTTCACGATTATTCCGGTAATCCTTACGGTGACGATTACAACGACAACAACTAACATCACCTCCATCTCTACTACTTAAACCTCCAACATCACCTCCTTTTTATTACTCCATCAAAATCCAACTCCTTACCAAACAACACCACCACCAAAGCAATCACCTTTCCCTTCTCTCTCCCTCTGTATATTGCTAACGCGGATCTCACTCCCGCGTCCAGGCAATTCCTAACGCGAGTCTTCGCGTTCTTGGCATCTATTTTACGCGGCCTTCGCGTTTTTGTATCAACGCAACGTGAAATCCATGCCCGCGTCTGTATCCCTTTCGTATCTACACGACGCGGAGCTAATGCCCGCGTCTGTGTTCTCCTCGTGCCCTGACTTGAACACGGGTCTCGAACCCCGCGTTTGTGGCACCTTCGCGACGTGATTTCCGCGTCTGTGATTCCCGCGTCTGCTATTCCCGCAACGCGACCCCCGCGTCTGCGACCCCCGCGTCTCACTCGCATAACCCGCGTCCTCCTGTGCACACTCTCTCTCCCTATACACTCTCTCTTTCCATGGACTTCTCTCTCTAGTTCTCCCTTTCTCTCTCCCCTCTCTCATTCTCTCTCTCTCTCTTGATTTCCTCCTCTCTCTATTACTTTCTCTCTAAACACCTTGACGCGTTGATTTCCTGGATTTCAGAGATCGGGGATTTCACTATATTTTCTAAAGACTTAGGCGAGTGTCCTCGCTCTTACCTCCATTTGGGTTTCCCCGCTTGTCGGGTCGACATGTATTTTATTCCATGTTTCCATGTATTATGTATTGGACTGAGTCCCTGTATTTGTGTATGGCCGAGTGCCAATGACTGGACCCTTCAGCCTCCGGTCTCTCACTATCTCGAAAGAGACGTGATTGGGACCGTCAGGTTCCTCTGGACCCTTCAGCCTCCGGTCTCTCACTATCTCGAAAGAGACGTGATTGGGATCGTCAGGTTTCTCATTCAGCCTCCGGTCTCTCACTATCTCGAAAGGGAAGTGATTGGGACCGTCAGGTCTCTCAGCTCCGCCTGGTTATCATGATCAGCGTTCAGCGCTTTACCACTAGATTCGTCTAGGCGAGATGCTGCCGGAATTCCTACTCGCACCTTAAGCCGAGTTGTCCCGGTAACCTTGCCAGACGCTCCAGTGTTAAATGCTGTTTGCTGTCTGTACACTCCAGCTTGCTCAGCTCCGCTTGATTGTGCTCAGCTACTATTCTATCACATGCCATGTATTTACCTGATATGTTAACACTTGACATGCCATGCCATTACTTCATACCTGTCTTTTACATGCTACTATTTAACACCTGTTTGTATCACCTGACAATTGATGTGTTATCACCTGACACCGACCTGCTACTACTAGGCAAGACCCCTTGTTATGACATGACTTGCCACCGGACTAATATCAATCTCTTGACATGACTGGTTACTTGTCTAATATCACCATCTTGTCATGCTATCCCTTGACACCCGGCATGATATACTTGACCTGTGATTATCTCATTTACGGGAATACTATACTTGTTATCCTGCATTACATGCAGTGACTTGAATCTTGTACTTGTTATCCTGTATTATATATACAGTGACCTGAATCTATAGTACTCATGTACTCCTGAACTCCTGATCATGTCTTGTACCTGCTATTCCCGTAAATTGATAATCACATATTAAATTCTAATAAGACAACTTGCACCCGGTTTGGGGGAAACTGATGGGCCCTAATTAATCATGTTTATGGTGGTCTTATCGAGCCGCGCGTGGCCACATTCTTGAGGGATCACCTGGCGGCCACCAGGGATTCCGTGGGGTGTGCTGGCACCCCTACTCCTGTCTATTCTTGCCGGGTATGCACACGCCCTAGGCCTATTTCTATGGGATCTGCGATACTCTATTCCTGTTCGGGCGTAAATAAGTCCCGGTACCTAGCGGTACGTTCCGGCTCAGCACCGGATACTCCTGAACCGTTGTCCCGGGCATGTACGGGGCCATCCGAAACATGATTCATCAATCTTTATCAGTTTTCAAATAACTTGCTATATAAGTTGTGAGTGGAAGTATGTGGAATGGGACACATACTGAAGCCTGGAACTTAGACGGCTCCAATTATAATAAGATGCTAATATACAATTTGTTGTGCCGTTTTGTAACTCGGGTTGTATGTGCTTGGATTATGGTGACATGGGATAAAGGTATATAGATGAGGGTTTCCTTATTTGGATTATTCCTTCGAGGTACTAATCTCATGGGGCCGTGACCTAAGCTTGTACAATCGGTTTTGCTCGTAATCGATTTTATTCGGTTTTATCGGTTTTATCGGTTTATGTTAGTTAGGAGATATCTGGTATTGCCCTATCTACTTTACTTCTCATCTCTTTACCTTCTCTTATCTTATCGAACCATGAGTAGTTCCTGCTTGATATCACTTGTTTTATATCTACTTACTCCTGCATGCTTACCTATGCTCGCCACTTGGCATTCGTATCACCACTCGCCTGGGGAGTTCTATCTGACTCCCCTAGATCCTCATGTCCAGGTCATGGAGCTTGGAGCGTGTGGATTCTCCCAGTTGCTGATCAGAGTGGCGCAGCGGTAGCGTGGATCTCCAACAGACCGCCCAGAGCTCTATTCTTCCAGGCCCCCTGTGTGCCTCTGGAGTTTTCCTTTTGTAAACTCGTGAGTGCCTTTTGTACTGTTCATGCTTGTACACCTCTTCGTAATCTCGCAATTGCTCATATCAGTGATGTAATATTCATGTAATATTGGATCACCTCTGGTGATAACTTTGTAATTGTACTCATGTGTTGGAATGTATAATGCACCATTTGCTTCCGTACTCTGATTCTTGCCTGTACTGATGCTTAGCGTATATACGTGAGGGTATTTCTGACCTGCGTATATACGTTGCAGTAACGTCTTCGTACTTGCCGGGATCGGGGCGTTACAGACCTGACGGTCCCAATCACTTCCCTTTCGAGATAGTGAGAGACCGGAGGCTGAATGAGAAACCTGATGATCCCAATCACGTCTCTTTCGAGATAGTGAGAGACCGGAGGCTGAAGGGTCCAGAGAAACCTGACGGTCCCAATCACGTCTCTTTCGAGATAGCGAGAGACCGGAGGCTGAAGGGTCCAGTCATTGGCACTCGGCCATACACAAATACAGGGACTCAGTCCAATACATAATACATGGAAACATGGAATAAAATACATGTCGACCCGACAAGCGGGGAAACCCAAATGGAGGCAAGAGCGAGGACACTCGCCTAAGTCTTCAGAAAATATAGTGAAATCCCCGATCTCCGGAATCCAGGAAATCAACGCGTCAAGGCGTTTAGAGAGAAAGTGATAGAGAGAGGAAGAAATCAAGAGAGAGAGAGAGAGAATGAGAGAGGGGAGAGAGAAAGAGAGAACTAGAGAGAGAAGTCCATGGAAAGAGAGAGTGTACAGAGAGAGAGTGTGTGCACAGGAGGACGCGGGTTATGCGAGTGAGACGCGGGGGTCGCAGACGCGGGAGTCGCGTCGCGGGAATAGCAGACGCGGGAACCACAGACGCGGAAATCACGTCGCGAAGGTGCCACAAACGCGGGGTTCGAGACCCGCGTTCAAGTCAGGGCACGAGGAGAACACAGACGCGGGCATTAGCTCCGCGTCGTGTAGATACGAAAGGGACACAGACGCGGGCATGGATTTCGCGTTGCGTTGATACAAGAACGCGAAGGCCGCGTTAAACAGATGCCAAGAACGCGAAGACTCGCGTTAGGAATTGCCTGGACGCGGGAGTGAGATCCGCGTTAGCAATATACAGAGGGAGAGAGGAAGGGAAAGGTGATTGCTTTGGTGGTGGTGTTGTTTGGTGAAGGAGTTAGATTTTGATGGAGTAATAAAAAGGAGGTGATGTTAGTTGTTGTCGTTGTAATCGTCATTGTAAGTATTACCGGAATAATCGTGAACGATTACCGGAATAATCATCGGAGATGTTACCGACGAAGAAGGGCTCGGCCCCAATCCAATGGAGGTGGCCGGCCCTTGAGAAGATGATGGGGTGGTAGCCGGCGGCGGCCGGAGGTGGCCGGAATCCGGTAAGCCAAGCCAAGCCCAAGCAAATTGTGGGGTGCAAGTGTAGTTCATACGGTGAAAATGGAGTTTTGGAAATGAGGATTCGGAGCACGAAGCTATAGCTCGTCGGAAAGAGCACGACGAGGAGAAGGAGATGGCATAGTCATTGGTGGCCAAGGTGGAGTATGTGGTGGTGGAGAGGGTGGAGAAGGTGGTGATGAAAATGGGTTATTTGGTGGAAAAGAAGAGGAAGAAGAAGGTGGTGGAGGTGGTGTTGTGGTTGTTGTTGTTGTTGGAGTGGAGGAGTAGATGGAGGAGAAAGAGGTGGTGGAATTTGGGGTGGAAATGGTGGAGATGGTGAGTGGAAAAGATGGGAGTGTGGCTGGCCAAAGGAGGACCATGGCTGCTGGTGCGTTCTCTATTGGAACCAAGGAAGAAGAAAGAAAAAGAAATGAAGAGAAGGAAGAAAAAAGGGGGGTGGTTATATATATATGGAAAATATTATATTATAATGCCACCCCACAAAACCCCAAAATGAGACCTGCGTCTCACCAAAAGAATGGCTGCGTCCAGGCCAAAAGAATTGGACGCGGAGATTAAAAGCCGCGTCCATGAGGGGAAAACGCGAGATCTGCTTTTTAACAGAAAGGACAAAAAGTATGGTGATAAGACTTAAAGTTGATCTGAAATGCATTAAATGCAGTAAGGAGAGGATCTCTGCATTAAAAGCTGAATCCGAGTTGGTGGAACTCGCGTTTAGTGAGGAGAGAGAAAAATGAAAAAAAGAGTAAAATATCTGGATAAAATTCCGGTATCTGGGAAAACACCGAAAACTTAAGAAAAGCCCGAAAAATAAAGTAACTCGGAAAGCTTTCCAAAAATTCTCAAAAATAATAAATATTATATAAAGATTTTAGTGAAATCGGTTTTCAGAAATTCAATCTCATTTTCAAGATAAAAATCCTGAAGTCAAACGTTGACACCGGTCTACACAAGGTCGGCCGGATTTTGATAAATTCTGAAAAATCTCAGAAAAAGTATTTAGATAGAAAATATGATTTTAAGAAGTTATGTGAAAGCTGTTTCTTAAAATTCAACTCCGTTTGTAATTTAAAAATCCGAGAATCGGTCAGCGGCACTAGTCGACACCGGTTTTGAAGATTTACAACTTAATTCAGGAAAATTCCAGAAAATCATAGAAAATTTATAATATTGGAAAACGAAGTTTAAAACTGAAATCGGTCAAATTTAAATACCAGAAAGACCAAATCGAGTAATACCCTAGGATCGGGTCCTCGGTTCAGACTAGGGCTGACTCCGAGTCCGTGAATCCGGATCCAAGACAAAACGATCATAGAAATAATTCATAATACAAAACAAATACAGGAAGTAAATCGAAAAATACGATCGAAAAATCCGAATACGCAACTAAGTATGTATTCTGGAGAGGGGGTGTTACATGTGTGGATGTTAATATGCACTGAGAATGCTTATCACGCTAACACCGGCGACACAGGCAGGAGGGAGGAGGTAGCCCTACAGATTTAAGAGGTGGCCCTCACAGATTCAAGAGGTAGCCCCCACCACGTGTGTGGTGTGGCACTTTGCTCCATGTGACACTTTGCTCTGAGGGTTGATTCAAGAGATAGCCTCACAGATTCAAGAGGTGGCCCCCACAGATTCAAGAGGTGGCCCCATCACATGTGTGGTGTGGCACTTTGCTCTGTATGGTACTTTGCTCTGTGTGGGGAATGGATTCTAGAGGTGGCCCCACCACGTGTGTGGTGTGGTACTTTGCTCTGTGTGACACTTTGTCCATTCAGGATCCACCGGACGCTAGCACGATCGTGGGATACATCCTCGTCATTCTGACACCAGGCATGCTCTGCCGGACGTCAGTATGATTGTGCTATTAACAAGAGTAACGGTACATGGAGACATTAATACTGGAGATACAGGAGTTCAGGAGTACCAGATGTCTGGTAATAATATAATAATCATGCCAAGTCCCCGTAAAAGTGATAATCATGAATATGCCATGTAATACAGGTGTCAGGTGTAATAGTATCTAGTCAGGGTGTCACAATATCAGGTCAAGTGTGCTAGTACCATGTGATAGCATATGTCAAGTGAGTGAAAACGTGTCAACCGTCAAGTATCATATATCAGGTGTCAGGTATCAGGTGTCAAGTGATAACATGTTAAGTACCGGTGTCTTATATCAAGTGTCAAGTATAACATGTCAAGTACCGGTGTCAGATATCAAGTGTCAAGGTCGGGTGTCAAGTATAACTTGTCAAGTGTCGGTGTAAGATATCAAGTGTCAAGTATAACATGTTAAGTACCAGTGTCAGATATCAAGTGTCAAGGTCGGGTGTCAAGTATAACATGTCAAGTGCCGTGTCAGATATCAAGTGTCAATTATCAGGTGTCAAGTATAACATGTCAAGTGCCGGTGTCAGGTATCAAGTGTCTGTTGACACTCTAAAAAAGGCAAGATTCCTAACTGGCCTGACCAATGTCTAACTTATTGACATCTACAAAAGACAAGCGGTAGACAAGCTGACGACCAGTTCTTTACCCATCTCAAAGGGACATATCAATAAACTTGGACTCTACTGATCCAGTAAAGCAGACGGTAAGCCGAGAAAAGCTCGTGAGAAGACCCAAGCATGTCCAGAGACACTAAGTTAGCTCAACACTTAGTCTCGCACGAGCCCACAAGATAAGTCTCGCATAAGAAGCCAAAGTTGCTTAGCATCGCAGAAAGCTTCTTCATAGCCTCGATGCGAGCTAACTTACAACTTCGCACAGAAATGCTCAGTTAACTCCGCAGAGAGTTAGCTTCGCTCGAAGCCCCAGGCAGCTGCGCAAAAAGGGTAATTGGTAGCTTCGCCACAAAGTTATCCAGCTCCGCTGAAGAGCTTTCTTCTGACTTCGCCAGATGCTTCTCCCCAGTTCCGCTGTGAGCTCAACGCGGCAGCTCCACTGCGGATCTTTTATGGTCACCTTTGACCAGTCAAATCTCTAGATGAGATCAAATCTAATGAGATCAAATCTAATTGAGATCAAATCTGGTAGTTGCTTGCCATGATCTTTTAACTCTCCCAATCAAGTGAGAAGATCAGAAGAAATCTTTCAGTTATTTGGAAAGAATTAAGGGAACATCCCTCATTTAGCAGAGCGGATCAAGAGACCAACACTACTTGTTATTCCTAGCTTCGCAAAAACTGTCTCTAGCGTCGCGGCAAGGCTACTTTCCAGATGTAAAACAGATTGACTCAATCTGTTTCTAAATTTTCAGGGCGATTATACCCCTACTCCTCCTTATAAATAACCTACAAGGGCGAGAGGAAGAGAGGCGAAGGCTGAAAAAGAGGAGAAGAGGACTAAAGACAGAGAATCTGCTCTCTTACTTCCAAGAATTCAGAGAATTACTTCTCTAATCAGGGTGCTAATACCCTAAGATTTTTCTCCCTGTCAAGAAAATTTCGAAGCCAGGCGAGAAGGAATTCCCAAGGGGAGGCAGCTCGAGAAGTAATAAGAGGGTTCTACCAACCTTCTGTTCTCTGATTCCCTGAACCAGGCGAGAAGGGAATCCCATCAGGCAGCAGTCCGATTGTCTGATCGATCGCATCGTCAAAGGGATAAAGTGATCGCGCGCTGATCAGATTCCTATCGGCACACTTCCCCAGAAATCTCAGAGAAGATCTACCTGTAATCTTTTTACTTCAAAGAATTACTTGTAATTTAGCTCCTCGACCCCTTTTTTGTAAGTTTTCCCCTTTGCAAAATCAATGGAAAATAAGATGGCGACTCCGCTGGGAAACTCATTCTCCACTGCTGAGAATTAAGTGTCGTAATGCGACGAGCAGACCTTCAGGTCTACTACTGAATGCAAGAAAGTCAGCGTAGCCGAAATCCCTCTGGCTAATTCTTCGAAGCAAATCTATGTCAAGACAGATGAGGCTTTCCGCAAGCCTACTACGGTCTTCTAGCGCAACAAGAAGGGTCAGGATCTTGAGCTTATTACCTTCGAAAACCTGGCCATTCATTTCGACCAAGAAAAATTCGAAGAACTCCTCTCTGGAGGTGGTCCAATGCTTGACGCAGGGAAGCATAGGAAAGTCTCGGTGACCAAGGTTTCAGAGCAGAAACCAGCCATAGATGGGCGAGTAGCCGAACGGATTTCCTCCCAACTCCTCTCAGCCTCGCGCGAGACTAGCCAGGTTCCCTGCGAACCTAAATCTCCTCTTTTAAAACAGATGTGGAGGCCAAAGCAGAAAGCTCTATATGAAGCTTCAGGCGTAGCTACGCCACAGGCTCGCCTATCATGCGAAGACAAAGGCAAAATGCCTGCCTACTTAGCTGAGGTCATTAGCCGCGAAGCTAAAACTGCGGACTATACCTTCGCCTAATTCAGGAGCAGCAACTCCTCACGCCAACCTTTTTTATGAGCGAATTTACTGATGACATGGCAAACACAACGCCAGTACCTCAAGGTACACGCAGAGTTCCCAGCCGCCAGACTGGAATTAAAGCACCTAGCAGTGCTAATCACCTTCGCAGCAAGGAAGCGAACAAAGCACCACATCGTGCTTCGCCCCCAGTTCCTTGAACGTTATGCTCGCTCTTCGCAGCGGAGCTAAGGGATCGTCTCTAAGTGTTGACAGTGGTGCTTATGCAGCTTCAGCACCCAGGACATTCTCAAAGCTCTTAGCCGCAAAGCTAGAACTAAAGCACCTAGCAGTGTTGATCACCTTCACATCAAAGAAGCGAACAAAGCACCACAGCGTGTTCTACTCCCCAGTTCATCAAGCACTAAGCTCGCTCTTCGCAGCGGAGCTAAGAGATCGTCCCTAAGTGTTGATAGCGGTGCTTATGCAGCTTCAGCACCTAAGGACATTCCTAAAGTTCTTAGGCGCGAAGCTAAAGCTAAAGCACTATTTAGTGCTAATTACCTCTGCGGTGATGAAAAAAATAGGACATCGTCCTATGCGCAATCCAACAGAGCCTCTGCGCTAAACCACTTAAGCCTGGCTTGCTCTGACTTGCGAGAATTCTTGACAAACAAACGAGAAGTCAGAATCTTTTCGGACTTCTCCCTCCTGTTGTCAACAAGTGGGATGTCAGTTGGTGATAATCCACTCAGCTCATTGCCAGCTAGGATCAATCCCCGCCACTCCTCCAGACCGACGATCAGTTTTTGATCGACTATCGGAACAAGATCCTATGAAGCATTACAAAAGGAGCGTATCGCAAGATCTGCCCTAGGCATCCATTAATATGATCAGAAGCGGACGAGATCCGCGTAGGGACAGACGAGCGTCACATGCCGCTCCCTCCAGTTCTCCAGATCTGGATTATAGTCTGGGCCTTGGCGAAGTCTTGATACATAAAGAAGGTGTCTTCCGAAACACCAGATCTAGGGTCGCAATACCCTACAGTTATGAGCAGCCATCCTCCTCAACTACAGTAACCTCACCAGAACCAATGAGAAGATTATTTCAATGGTCTGATGAGGAGGACGAAGACAGTGGGTATGCCTCTTCAGTGACAGTCAGCTCGGTACGAATGGATAGAGTATCAGTGAATATGGCTGATAGCGGTAATGATGACCTCCGTCGACGGTTGGAAGCTCAAGAACAAACCTCTAAGACTCAGCAGGAAGTCTTGGACAACATTCAACAGCTGCTCGCCCAACTCCTCATTAACCGAAATAACAATGATACCGGGAGTGATCATAATGAGGAAGAACATCATAGCAATGAACAACCAAGACTGAGAAGTCAAAGAAAAGTTCTTCTACAGACGTTGAAGTTCTTAAAGGCATCCAAGCTCAGATCGCATCCCTAACTCAGAGGGATGAACTAAAGAAAGTAAGGGAAGTTCGTCCTTACCCTTTAGAATGGGATTCAGTACCATACCCACCAAAGTTCAAGCCACCAATATTACATACGTATGATGGTAAGAGCTCGCCAAACCAGCACATCTACTCTTCCGGTCTCAGATCGATAATATTATAGACAATGATGCTATCATGGCCAGACTGTTCATTGGCACCCTGAAGGGGGTAGCATTCGACTGGTTCCTAAGCCTTCCTCCGGGCTCTATCAATTCTTGGATCGACCTAGAAACTCGATTTCTTTCTCGTTTCTACGAGGATGATACCGAGGTGACCATGGACAAACTCTTCTCTACCGTACAAAAGAAGGGTGAATCTATCCGCGACTACATTGAACAGTTCAGAAACTTGTCTTTAATGTGCCCAGCGGGGATGCCATTATCCATACTCTTGCAGACATGCATGCATAACTTCCTTGACCAAGTGGAGATTCGTATGGGGGCTGTCAAAGCCCATACCTGAAAGGAACTAGTCGAACAAGCTGAGATAGCCGAAAAGTCGGCTAAGAAGTTCGAACCATCTTCCCTAAAGGCAAATGAGGTATGAATAATAAAGAGCACAGAGACATGGCACAGTCTTCTCAAGCCAAAAGGAAAGAGACTATATCCGTTGAATTGTCAGGGAACGTTCATTCGAAGGCCAAGACGAGCGGCTTCAATAATCAGGAGTCTAAGTTTTCTCTGAAACAATACTCCTTCAAAGACAAACAGGTGGTCGCAATATTCCATTTACTCCACAAAGGGAATAAATTGAAGCTGCCGGATGTTCGACACCCTAATGAAATGGGACGCATGAACGACCCCAACTATTATCTCTTTCATAGGATGGTTTATCATCCTACTGATAAGTGCTTTGTGCTCAAGGATAAAATTCAAGGTTTAGTCGATGCCGGAGTTCTGACTCTGAAATCAGAGTAAAAGAAAGTCAACGCAAATATGGTGACTCTCGAGTTCGGCAAAACCCCAAAAGTCACAGTTCCTAACGGGACCTTTCCAATCCCTGCACCACGGCTGGAAGTTAAGCATCCTTCGGCTAAACTCAAGAGAATAAGGGTCTTGTTCCCTTGACACTGGAGACAGGGAAAATCATGTGGATACACCCAGACCTTGTCCAAGATGAACAATGGGATTCGAAGAAATCCAAGTCGAAGGGCAAATCTTGCAATGTTATCCCATCCTGCCAGATGATGGCAATCTCACAGCAGCTTCTCTCAGCGATTCTGAAGGGGAAAAGCACGCTTGCATGACGCAGGCTGATGTACCTCAGCCGATAGGTACTCGATCTGAAAAATCATACTTAAAACAGTATGAGAAAAACTACTGACGAGACACAACAGCAGACGACGTCAGTACAAATATTACAGCCGGCTCCACTCCCGACAACGGGAAAAGAGAAGCAGAAAGAAATTCGGTTCGACCATGTCCTGAAGAAGCCTTCAGGCCCAGGGCTTGACACACCCTTCCGCTTTGACATATTGGCCCAGCTGGCTAATATTCCAGCTCGTATCACCGTACACGAGCTCCTTCGTCTCTCAAAAGAGACAAGAGAAGTACTCAAAGATGCACTGGCTAGCTCAGAATCATTCCTGACATATATGCCAGAAATCCCTAAAGATGACGCTCAGTCTTCTTGCTCCGAATGTCATCATGTGCAATCAAAGGTACCTGCTATTACCTTCACAGCGGAGGATATGCTTCTCAAGGATAACAAGCACGATCGACCTTTGTACTACACTGGATACATCGGTTCGACATGCATTGAAAGGGTACAGGTTGATCCGGGGTCTGCACTCAGCATCATCCTCAAAAGGCTCCTCTACTTCCTCGGCATACCACTATATAGGTTGTCCGTAACCACTATATAGGTTGTCCGTAACCACTACAACAATATACGATTTTAATGTAGGGAGTAGTCACCCACTTAGAAAGATCCGACTCTGTTGTCGAATCAGGAGGCTGAAGTCAGAAGTGACGTGCTATGTCATTGACGCTGACACGTCATACAACTTGTTACTAGGACGACCGTGGATCCACGCCAACTGGATTGTTCCCTCCACTCTGCACAGTGCTCCAAGTATGTTGAAGATGATGCAACAGTACAAACTGTCTTCGCTGAGAAGCAACCATTCAAAGGGGTAAAAAATTACTTTACTGACGCTCTCTGTATCAAGAGATCAGCGAAACATCGAAAGAATCATTGCCTGACTGCGATGATAGTGGCAATGAGGCGGATTCAGAATCTGAAGCAGACATGCCAGCCATTTTGATCGGTGAGCCGATTGTAGCGTGTCTTAATAATCCCAATGTAACACTCCTTCTGAAGATGAGGGCGAATGGGTAATTAATGATAATATTTTCTTTGATTATCTTGTGAGTGTTGAATTGTTTGAATCCGTTACGGATAGCTCTCTGCACACGCCCTTACATAAGCCAAGTACATCAAGTACACCCGTAGAATTCATAGAAGGATCCGTTTTAGTGGTTCCTCCAACCAAGAGGGTCAACTACTAATAATATTCGATAAAACCCAATTGCAAAAGTTTGCAGCCGCGGATTCAAGTTCAGACTCAGACACTCCACAATTTTTTCATTATGCGCGATCAGCACACCATATGATGAAAAAATGGGATACAACCTGCAGCATGGGAAGGGCCTGAATTTCGAAAAAGGAAAACGTGGTTTTCTGCGCAACTTCGTGCCAAGAGGAAACCGGCAAATTACTATGATAACACATGTAGGGGGTTGGGATACGTTACACCTACACCACCAGCAACGGTTCAGTCTAAGGATGACAAACCGATCCCATCACACTCTGCCTCTTCCTCCGAATGGGACTCAGATGTCAGTGTGGGAACGATGTTCGAGAATCTCACCGTTAATATGACTTCAGGCAGCCAATTGGAGCCAGTGGAAGCTACTGATGAGGAACCATGGGCTCAGCAATTGGATCTCTAGTGGGAAAAGCGAATCGAATAGCGTGAACCACCTACTGAAGACAAGGTGATTCAGTTTAACTTGGGTAGTCGAGATCACCCTAAACCCATCTTTATAAGTGAAAGCTTATCACTTATGGAAAAAGAAGAATTGATAGTACTCGTAAGAGAGTATATAGATGTCTTTGCATGGAACTATGAAGACATGCCCGGACTTGATCCACAAGTAGCCATGCAACGTCTGAACATCAGACCTGACGCCAAGCCAGTCAAGCAGCAGCAACGCCGGTTTCGTCCGAACATTATAGAGGTCATTGAAGTCGAAGTTCATAAGCTCATTACATGCGGCTTCATACGGGAGGAACAGCATCCAGATTGGGGTTGCTAATATCGTTCCCGTTCTCAAGAAGAATGAGAAAATACGAATCTGCATCGACTACCGTGATCTCAATACAGCTTGTCCTAAAGACGAATTCCCACTGCCCATCACCGATGTCATGATTGACAATACCTGCAGATTCGAAAGGATGTCCTTCATGGACGGCTTATCAGGGTACAATCAAATTAAGATGTATCCAGAGGATGAAAAGCATACTTCATTCCGGACACCGTTGGGGATATATTGTTATACCGTGATGCCCTTCGGGTTAAAGAACGCGAGAGCAACTTATCAGCGGGCAATGAATACAATCTTTTGCGACCATCTCCGAAAGACGGTAGAATGTTATGTCGACGATATTGCTGTCAAAAGTCGTGATAAGAATGACCACCTTCACGACTTGAGGACGACGTTCGATATAATGCGGGCTCATCAACTGAAAATGAATCCGACAAAATCCTTCTTGGGGGTTTCGAGTGGCAAGTTCCTTGGATTTATTGTTACATCAAAAGGAATTTATCTTGACCCGGACAAGTTAAAGCCATTCAGAGCATGCATCCACCTAAGAATCTCAACGAACTTAGAGGCCTGCAAGGTAGACTGGCTTATATCAGAAGATTCATTGCAAATCTCTCAGGCCGCTGTCAACCGTTCACCCGACTCATGAAAAAGGGTGTTTCTTTTGTATGGGATCAAGCTTGTCAAGAAGCTAAGAAGATATCAAAAGGACTCTGATAGGGGCGGAATCTCGCTATAATCCTATTGAGAAGGAATGCTTACCTCTTGTCTTTGCTATTCAGAAGACACGACATTATTTGGTCGGCCAAACCATACATGTCATTTCCAGAGTGAACCCTTTGCGTCTTCTCATGACGAAACCAGGATCATTAAATTCAAGATTAGCTAAGTGGGCGCTTCTTTTTTCTCAGTACAACATGCTCTTTGTCCCTCAGAAGGCGGTTAAAGGTCAGGCACTTGCAGAGTTCTTAGCTGCTCATCGGTTCCAGAAAACTCAAAACTTCATGAAGATATTCCAGATGAAGTCTTCGAATCTAATATAACTTCAGAGGATGAAGTTTGGCAGATGTTCTTCAATGGAGCATCATGAATAGGCCCTAAAGGTAAGATCATTATCGGTATGGGGGTTGTGTTTATCTCTCCACAAAATCATGTCCTTCTTAGAGCATTTTCTCTGACGGAATCATGCTCCAACAATGTGGCAGAATACAATGCTCTACTTATTGGCCTTCAGCTCGCTAATGAAATGGGGGTACGCTACCTTCAAGCTTATGGCGATTCAAAAACTGATTATCAATCAGGTTAAAGGCGAATATGAGGTCCTTCACGAAGATTTGATACCTTATTATCACGCAATCATCGAAATGGCTAATTTGTTTGATGGCTTTTACATCGTTCACGTGTCTCGATCCCAGAACACTAGGGCCGATGCTCTGGTTGCATTAGCAACAACGCTAGCCTTACCAGTCGATACCAAGTATCACCTTACAGTGGCGACTGACACCTTATCTGCTCTAAACATATGTTGAGAACCAGAGAGGTCTATAATATCTCGACGGATCTTGAACTGAGAGATTAGCGATTTTCCCTCATTGACTATGCTCTGCATGGTTTGCTGCCGGATAACCCTAAAGAAGCAGCATCTATCAGGCGAAGGTCTCTCCGCTTTTACTATGATCCAACTCTGAAGACACTTTACCGTCGTTCATACGACGGTATCCTCCTCCGTTGCCTTTCTAATTTAGAAGCACAAGAGGTGCTCAAAGAAGCGCACGACGGCATATGCAGAGCTCATCGACCAGGTTCAAAACTCAAAGACCGATTGCACAGGCTTGGGTATTATTGGCCAACCATGATAGCCGATGTTATCCAATATGCACGAAGGTGTAAGGCTTGCCAAATCCATGCAGACTTCATACATCAGCCTGCAGAGTTGCTCCATCCAACCGTTGCTTCATGGCCATTTGAAGCTTGAGGAATCGATGTCGTAGGGCCAATCAGCCCTTCTTCGACAAAAGGACACCGTTTATCCTAGCGATAACCGATTACTTTTCAAAGTCGGCAGAAGCTATACCACTGCTGGAAGTTAAAACTTCTAACGTGGTTAATTTCATCAAACACCATGCCATCCATCGATTTGGTGTCCCTAGGCAGATCATCCATGATAACGGTCCCCAATTCGTGAGTCAGGTGTTCTATCGATTTTGCGATAAGTACCAGATTCAGAACGTGACTTGGAGAAAGCATTCAATAAGATAATCATTAAGCTACTCAAAAAATTCGTTTCATCAAATAAGTGAGACTGGAATGAGAAGCTTAGTGAATATTTTTGGGCCTACCGAACCACAATTCGGACCCCGACAAGTAATATACCTTTTTCTCTGGTATACGGGTGCGAAGCAGTCATACCGTTAGAAATCCAGATACCGTCATTACGAGTCGCTTTAATGACTAAGATGACAACAGAGGACAATGATCAGTTACGTTTTCAAGAGCTCGAAGCCCTAGATGAGAAGCGGTTACAAGCTCAGCAACACATTGAGTTGTATCAAGCCCGGATCTCAAAAGCCTTGAAGGTCAATCAAAGAGTCTTCTAGAAAGGAGATTTGGTTTTAGCCGTCAGACGACCGATGATCATGACGCACAAAACCAAGGGCAAATTTCAGCCCAAATTGGAAGGACCGTTTGTAATAGAAACAGTCTATTCAAACGGGGTGTATCGCCTTATGTCTTCAGATGGTGATTTACTCATGATGCCAATCAACGGCAAGTTCTTAAAGAAGTATTATCCTTGATAGATGATCAAGTAACATTACATCTCTGATCAAGACCTTCAGATCCAAGATATGCAGAAGGAGCGCTCCTCTCTTTCTCTAAACGAGATCATACAACCATAAACTAGTATAGACCTGATCGTACACTGGTTGTCTCAAAGAAGAATCAAGGATGCGAATACAGTAACCAAATAATCCAACACCTCTAATGGTTGAGGATATAGGAAAACGTTGGCCGTTAAGCCCAACATAAGTCCTCGACAACTCATCATGCTGAGGGGAATAGCATGCTAACCCGACTCAAACGGTAGTTGGTAAAGGCATACCAAATCCGTTGACAGCTGTGGATTTGCTAAAAATCCTAAGGACCTGTTCTCATTTGATCTCGCAGTTAAGGATAGAGGAAAACGTTGGCCGTTAAGCCCAACATGAGTCCTCGATAACTCATCATGCTGAGGGGAATAGCATGGCTAGCCCGACTCAAACAGTAGTTGGTAAAGGCATACCAAATCCGTTGACAGCTGAGGGTTTGTTAAAAATCCTAAGGGACCTGTTCCCATTTGATTCCCTCTCCAAAATCACTTACAATTCCCATCCATGGAATGGTGAGACCACATATAAAGGTATTCATATCCCTTGCAAAATGATGAGTCTAACCTATCATGTTAACACTAAACCTCTGGTAGCAAGACTATAATCTACTCCCCAACGGATAAAACCAATATCCCCAGTGAATAAACCCCACTTGTCATTCTCTTCAGCAGGATGACAGGTCCACTCGAATTACTGTTATATTCAAGCACCTCTAACAGTGAATGAATCCTTATCAAGTTAACATCACACCTCTGACAAATTGCTTTACAAATCCCCACAAAGCTCTCTGATACATGATCTTTTATGGGACTCATTTCCTAACTCCCCAGCAGGTTTTTAATAATCAGTCCTCAGTGGACTTTTCTGGTTGTCACATTAACAATACACCTCTGACAATTTCTTCCAAATAACATCCGAAGGAGATATCAAAATCCCCATGGAGTTCATATTTAAATACTATTCCTTTATCATCATGTCCAGTTCGTCACCTCTGAATGACAAAATTTGAGCTTGGTGGCTTCTCAATCAATTACGTCCCTGCGACCTCTGAACCGACAGATAGCCAAGTCTCATCTTCCAGTCCGGTAGGGACTATTTCTTTGTCATCATGTCCAATTCGTCACCTCTGAATGACAAAATTTTGAGCTCGGTAGCTTCTCAACCGGTTACGTCCCTGCGACCTCTGAACCGACAGATGTCAAGTCTCATCTTCCAGTCCAGTAGGGACTATTCCTTTGTCATCATGTCCAGTTCGTCACCTCTGAATGACAAAATCTTGAGCTTGGTGGCTTCTCACTCGGTTACGTCCTTGTTACCTCTGAACCAACAGATAGCCAAGTCTCATCTTTAAGTCCAATAGGGACTATTTCTTTGTCATCATGTCCAGTTCGTCACCTCTGAATGACAAAATTCTTAGCTTGGTGGCTTCTCAATCGGTTACGTCCCTGCGACCTCTGAACCGACAGATAGCCAAGTCTCACCTTTTAGTCCAGTAAGGACTATTTATTTTAAAGTGTGACTAACACTATCAGTTTATCGCTGCTGATTAGATTAGTTACACCGTTATTCCACTTCCTTTAAGGATTGTAACAACAACTTGAAAATAAGGATTGAAAAGTAAGAAAAATAAAACAAGTTGGAAATACAACAGAGGAATCAAATAAAATTACTTTTATTGATTTCAAAGAGGGATACATGGATGCTCGGATTACAAGCTACGAGGGCGCTTCGTAGGACTTGATCCGTTCTTCAAGAGTAGCCAGCCTATTCTTCCTCTCCTCAGCAGACCTGATAAGTGCCTGCGACCTCAACTCGGCCTCATTAAAGCTCGCCGTTTGGGATAAGCGAGCCTCAATTTCAACCAAAGTTGCCCTCTGTGCTAGCTCCTGCTGCAGGACTTCGTCATTCTGAGCCTTAAGCTGCTCTAGCCGAGCAATCTCTTCAAGACGCATCGGTTCAGCCTTGGACAAAGAAGATTAGCCTTCCTGATCATTTCCTTGGCCTTTTCAATCTTATCCTCAGCGTCAAGAAAAGCGATGTTAGAAGCATTTATGGCGTCCCAAGTTCTATTCTCCTCATCTCCAAGGATTTCAAGTTAGAGGAGATTGCCTTAGCTGCTTCTTGAGCGGCGAGATGGGCTTCATGCATTTGAGCAGTAAGGTGCGCAAGTTGTTTGTTAACTGAAGACTCCAGATCTGAATGGCTAAGACGGCGCCATTCGTCCACATCCCTCTCAAGCCTGTCCACCAGAAGCTCCACTGTCGCAGCCTGGTCATCCCCTCCAAAGTCTCGAATGCTGTCAATACTTCAAGACAGGACCACCTTCAAAGCGAAAAATGAGGTGGTAGTCGAGCCCTTCAAGACCAAAGCAATGGAGCGCTTCAAGCCCTATAAAAGCTGTCGACTAGCTCAGCCACGAATTCATTCTCGGCCTCAACTACTCCCGTGAACGAGCAGCCTCTGAAGACAAAGCTTCCACCGGTTTCACTGATATAACTGTGGAAGGAATAGTAGAAGCACTGGCTGGAGCAATATGAGGAATCATCGATGATCTCGGAGGAGTCCTCATTGAACCAGTACACTAGCCACAGTTGATGTAGAGCTGGTGACGACTTCTGGGAGAGCAGGCTCAACCACCAGTGTTAGAGAAGTAGGACTGGTAATCACCTTCAGCTTCGCAATTGACAGGATAGGCAGCGCTGGCGAAACACTGGCAGTTCACTTACCAATGTAGTTGAAGTGAAATTGGTTCCGTAACCATTATCCTCTCAGTCTCTTTAAGGCCACTTTCTGTTTCAGGTTAATAAGAGGGCAACCCGTGATACAAAGCATCCAACTCAGCAGCGTCTGCCGCAGTCGAAGTACTTATTTCCCCTGATTCCCTGAGGAAGATTGGTTGGCTCTCTTGAAGTCGATGCACCCAAAGGTGGAACGCCTGTAGCAAGACTCTGTTTAGCAAGGTATGATCAATATCAGGAAAGAATTACTCACAAAAGGTCAAAATACTACCAAAAGATGATATCGCCTCAATCGCCTTGGCCGCAGTTTCTCTTCGAACTTCCTCGACGGCGACATCAGTCCCCTCAGGCTCCATAGGAAAATCTTAGCAGAGTCAACACGGACAGCCGGCCCACCTTCGCTCGCCGAACCCTCGGTGGTCCATCCTATAGAGCTGGAGGTCATGGGGCTTCCTTTTGAGGTCCCAGCACCTGAAGGACCTACATCGGCCGCATCACCCCCAGATTCTTCCGAGACGGCGAAATAGCTAGCCTCATCGCCTTCTCTATAAGTGAACAGGGGATCATAATGCTCCCCCTGTTCTCCTGTGACCTCGGCTCTCGGGTCTCTCACCGTCTCGGTTCATAAGTCATGAAGTAAACAATGAACTGTATGGAATATATAAAAGTGTATTGCAAGAACGGAGCTGATCTTACTCGGGTCCGGAACAGCTTTACCAGCGGTCTGCCTAGGAGCCGACAGCTTAATGACTAATGGAGCAGGAGGAGGAGGCACTGCAGATGATTCGCCCTCTGCAATAATAGTAGGAGCGTAGCGACGAGACTTTTTCACTACCCTCTTCCTGCGAGATCTGTCTTGCCGCTTTCGTTTAAAATGACATCGGGATTTTCTTCCTTCAACTCCTCCACCTCTACATCTTCCATGGGGGCTGTGCCTACCCCACCAGAAGTAGCTGCTGAAGCCTCAGCACCTGTATCCCCTTCAAAGTGGGGACTTCCTGCGTCCGAGGCCTCGCTATCGTCAACAACAATGAATTCCCGAGGCCTGGCACGCAGACTCTCTTACTCTCGCTTCTCTCAGTGACCTTACGCTTCAACCGCTGAGAGATCAACTTCACACCAAAAGAATTAATAGAAAACCCAGTTAGTGTGGAGTTCGAAGTTCTATACCACTGGCAAAATCTCAGGGTTGTCAGAAGGTTCGGAGTCCTCAGCAGCATGCACAGCCGCGCCTCAGTACAGCCAGCAATATAAAATCGCCAGGCACGAGCTCCATCGATGAGGCTCCCCATGAAGGCCAGGCTACAGTTCGGACCTACGTACAGTTGGTCATACCCAAACTGACGAGCAAACCGACTCGGAACATAGGGCTCCACGTAACAGGTGTCCCCGCTTCTATACAACAAGTGGGATGGCCGGATGCTAATCAGCCATTCGAAGACTCCCTGACTCAACGACGTCTGCCTTTCCCCTACATCCTTGAATTCTTTACCATTGCCTGCATCACGAATGTAAGGAAAGTACCGAAAAAGGCTGTAGACGTCGTGTCGGCACAGCAGTTTGCGGACCGCAGCCACATAAGTCCGTGACCACGAACACCCCTCGAATCGACTAAGAAGCGCCATTCGAACACCTTCTGGGGCTCCTCAACGGCTTGGATAATGGAAGGGCAGTGAAGGGCGAACCATGCCATCAAATAAGTATATGGCAAACCAATTCTGGGGTTTGGTCCGTCGCGAGGCAAGATAGTCCCCTTTCCCGCTTTGTTGTTGGTGGCCTACAGAAAGCCTCCGTCAATACACGAAGGCCTCTTCAAATACAACACACCATTACTGGAAGAAGTCCAAGAGAACGACCATGGACTAGACGAACGGCCGGCAACAAGACAGTCAGAAGGATGACGTCGCCGGAAGGAGAGGGCACCACACATCTCTTTAGCCAGACCGATAAAAAAAATCGGCCAAAAGTACCTTTCGAGACAGCGGTCGATGAACCTGATGATGGGAACTCTGGAGAATATCACCTTTTTCGTAAGGTCCATCATCCTCTTCAAAATCAAATCCCCTTGAGAGTGCTCTTGCATCCTGCGAAAGATGTCTTCATCTGTAACTCCACAGTGAGCCGCTTCGGGAGTACCTTTCAGGTCAGGGAACAAATAATTTCCCCAGCTCTTCAAACTGCATGAAGCTCCCTTATGGCTCCCATGCATGCTTGAACAAATGTAAAGGTGGCACATCAACTCCCGGTAAGTCTCAAACAAGGCGGGCTCCTGCTTCTCCAGAAGTGCCAATTCTGCCTCGCACGGGAAATATTCTTCATATGGGAGAGACCCCAAAGGTAGAGCAGAGACTTCCCACATCTCGTGCAAAGTCATGCCTAATTCGCCAACAGGGGTGAAGAAGGTCCTTGTAGCTGGGCAGTACAACTCAAAGATGGCGTAGAAGTTCGCTACGCTCGTCTGGATGCCGTAAAGGTCGCCCTGACGGCCTCGTAGAGTCCCAGCCTCTCCAGATCCTCTTCAAAATGGGTAAGGACATATAAAGACAAGTCCCTCTACCATGCCTTGGGGGGATGAATCCACCCAGGGGGTCCTGAAATCAGTGGCTTGATAATTACCATGAGCCTTAAAGAACTGATTTCCAAAACTCTGAGCCACCGCGGGATTTTCTCCCACTGGGATGTCCGGAAGTACGTTCCCTGGGTGGAGACCCAATATGCAGCGAGGACCCGCCCTTGTATAACCGGGGGACGGAGCTATCAACTTCCCCACGTGAACAGAATCGGTAGTCCGCGTCACTTGCCACTGCATCTTTCGAGCCCTTGTCACACATTGAAAGAAGGACAAGGAAAAGTGGCGCTTGCTAGATGGGAGATAATAATTCTCGCCATCCAGTTTGAAAATCCACTGCCCCTCTCGGCTAGCAGCTGGTGATCGTTGTCTGGTGCTACATCTCCAAACATGAAGCTGGGCTTCCGATAGAATCTTCGGTCAGAATCTTCAAGAGGAGCAGTAGTTAAGATGCTCCTCATGGTGCGCTGATCCCCGGCATGAATAAGTGCATCCTGATCGGGAGCGCTCCGCTCGCTGAATAGTGAAGCCTGCCTTGAAACTGCAGGCTAACATTGTCGTTCAAACCTCTGGTCGTGCCAAAAAGACTGTTCAGAGGACCGGGAGTATAGTGCACTGTAGAGACAAGACGAAACTAAATTAGTACAGTTGGCGAAAGAAAGCCAAAAATAAATTTTTTTTAAGGCATAGCTTCGCCCCCCCAAGCGAGACAAGCCTAGCTTTAGCTCGCAGCTGCAGCTCAGCTTCGCAGCTGCAGCTTAACTCCGCACTCCACATGAAGGCAGGATGCAGAAAAAATATCTAAGTATTAGCTTCGCTCTGGAAGCTTGACCTCGGACAACAGAACGCGACAAAGCCCCAGGGGTTAACTTCGTAAGAAAGATACTGTTGCATAAAAATTATTTTAAGAACATTAAGGTCCTTTCAGCTGCGCTCTGAGGGTTAGCTTCCATATCCTATCGTTCGATAGGATGTGAACCGACTAAGGGTTAGCTTCGTATAGAAGCTTGGAGAAAAAAAAACCCCTCGGTTCTTAATCGAGAAATCAAGGGAAATTAAGGGACTTGAACTCCCTAAGATCACTGGATCATAATGAATCGTTCTGGATTTATCATGGAATAGCCAGGGATTGGCTTTTAAAAAGAGATGAAAATCTCTGAATAAGAGGGAAAGATCCCTACCCGCGATAGGTCGTTCGATGACCGGAGGAGGAGAAGGCCCTCCGTCGTAGAGGTTGCTACCTCTTTTCTGCTCGTCTTTTGGGAGCCATCGGAGAACTGAAGAAGTTCTTAATTTCCAAACGAAGAAGAAAGAAGAAGAGATTTGGAGTTCTCTGAAAATTCAAAGAGAAGTAGTTCCTTCTCTTTCAGCCTAATCGGGCTTTTATAGGCTGATGATTGCCTAAATTTTGCCTCCTAGAGAGGAGCGCAGGCGGTCGTTTCAAAATTAATTTGAAACGACGCCTAAAGAACCTTCCCGAGAAGCGTTACTTCATCCCCGCTAAGGGTTAACTCCGCCAGGAGTTCAGCGTTGACTTTGCGCGATGCTTGAGTAACTTCACTGAGTGTAACACCCCGAATTTTAAACGCTGATTTAAAAATATAATCTCAAATTATTATGTTAATGAATGTGTAATGAATTTTAACTTAATTTTGAGAATGTCTAGTGGCATATATGAATATGCCTATACCATGATTATTATGTGACTTGTATTTCAATAAGATGAAATACTAGTATTATACTTGTAATGCATGTATTTATCAAGAATATGCATAAATGGCAATTTTATGTATATTATATTTAGTGGAGGGAGTAGGTTTGCATGAGAAGAAAGATCAATGGCCAAGATCTTCTTGATTTGGGGGAGTGACACTTGGATGGAAGGGAGGTGGCAAACTTTTAATACTTTGGGGGTTTGACTCTTGAAAGAGTCAAGAGACCTTTTATGTCTTCATCTTCATCCTTGAGAGGTTTCTTCATGGAGAAGAAACCCTAGAACCCAAATAAAAAAAATCCCATCTTGATCTCAAGCACTCTATTTCTCTCCCTCTCTTTTCCTCTCTACTCTTTCTCTCCCTCTCTCCCCTGGGCTCGGATCCGCGCGCGCAGGCCAAGGACGGCCGGCCAGGCCGCGGCCGGGCGGGCGGCGGGCCGGCGGGCGGCGGCCGGCTAGGCGGCGGCCAAGCGGCAGTTGGGCGGCGGCGGCCGGCTAGGGCGGCCGGAAGTTGGAATTCGTAGAAGGTGAGTGGGTTTCTCCTTGTTCTTCCTCAATTTTACCTTTTGGTGAAGCCCTAAATTTGGATCTATGGATTGAATGGAAGTTTTTTTTTCCTTGAGATTATACATGCAATATCCTTTGAATTTCATTGCTTTTAAGGTAGGAATTGGTAAAATTTGATCTTGATGTATATTGAATTAATTCCACTATACAAAATTGAGGGGTAAGGAGGTTGTTATAATAAAATATGTCATGTAGAGATGGGGCTTATACATTTTCAGATTTGGTGTAAGTCTTAAACCTAGAATTCTTAACCTCATATTTTAAGTTAATGGTGATGAAGCTCTCATTGAGAGTTGGGGACTAATGTTTGAGCAATTATGTTCTTCCTTAAATTGGAATAAAATGCTCCATAGAATCATGGACTAATACATGATGAACTTGCTAGGTATGCTAATCTTATTTTAAAGTAGAACTTTTCTTGTGGATTATGGAATAACTTGCTAGTGAGAAATTGTGTAGTTGCTAATTCTCATTTTTAAATAGAACTTTTCTTGTGATTAAAGTATGTTTATCAAGAAACATACTCTCTTGTATTATGTATGTGATCATGTCTTAGAAATATAGGGTTGGTATGGGGTATCTTTAAATAGGCAAGGTTAAGCCGAAAATATGAATGTCATTTTAGTAAAAGTTTGTGTATCGATCAAAGTATTATTAGAAGATAAGATAAATCTTAAAAGTCAAATTGGTATCATAAATCGGGAATCGTTGTAAATTGGGGAGATCAAGTTAAAGATCTCTCCTAACCATTGGTGTATAATGAGCTTCTTGAAGTCCTTACACTGGGATGGTTAAGCATCTTGTCTTTCTTATGTGGTAACCACTAAGGCAAATCAAAATTTAATCTTGGCCATGTTAGTGAGATATAAAGAAAATCTTTACGATATAGGTTAAACTATGAAGTTGGAGGTGACTTAAAAAAGGGGTTTGTGATCAATCATGTAGTGATTGAACTATGAATGCGCTTATAAAGATTTCTCGTGATCAAAAAAAAAAAAAATCTAAATACCTAAGTTCATACCTTCCTCATGATCTAATTTAGATGAGGAAATAAGAGGAAAAGTGGAGAAATTGTGTAGTTCAAAGCACTTTGTAATAATAATACAAATCTGTTAAAGTCTGTCAAATCTGAAATCAGAATCTTGGGGTTTCTTTCGTAAGGATATTTAATGAGAAATAGGTCATGTGATATACCGTTGGAAAGTAATCGAGTCTACTTTCCAACCGCGCTTACGATGTCCTAATCAAATGTCTGTGCTGGAAATTATCACTGGAACATGATAACTTGTCGAAAGTGCAAAGTTGCAGAATTTTAGATGTCTAAATGACTTTCTGTTTATTTCAACTATTCGTGCGACTTA